>CANYBF011368236.1:0-20267 GCA_948192965.1 Dalechampia spathulata | reverse complement strand
GAAGGCTCGGGTTTACATTTTCCTGGCTTGTTTAGTTGCTCAATTGAGTTGACTAAATTAGCCGGGTGGCGACTCCACTTTCTCGACGCGATCTGTCTAGTTCCTGTAGTAACTCAGGGGTCAATATTCGCGAGAGCAAGCACCACGGCATTTCACGCCGAACATCGTGCAGCATTCCCAGCGTCCGGGATGTGCTACTCTCACAGCATTGTATTACCTATTGTTTGACATTGCTTGTTTCTATTATATATGTGTATGATAGCTAACACCATTGAGTCTTCGACTCAGCATTTATCAATTGATGAACGCAGGTTTCGAGCCTACTGTGGAAGGCCCAGGGCAGTGACTGCCAGAGTCAGCAGAGGGGCGGATCCATCAGCAAATCCCAACCTTGAGGTGGTTTGGGGACAACCGAGCGTGCTTTCTTTTTGTAGTCTTGTATTGTAGCTTGTATTTAGACAAGAGAGGCAGTAGTGTATTTGTAGTTTAGTGGTGACTTGTATGGTTATTGTAACCAGAACCTTTGTATATTAATAAAGATACTTTGATCAGTAACATGTTCATTCAATTGAATGTAATTGAATGTATGTTATTATCCAGGGTTATGATTGGTTCTATTTGATGATTTCATCACCTTACTAGTTGTTATCCCTATACGACATCTTTTTTTTATACTAGTGCAGGTATCCCTTGTAGTGTATACAACAGTTTTCCGTACGGGAGGTCGTTGTGTATGTTACGGGAGCATGTTACTTCAGGTATGGGCTGGGTGTGACAATACTACTCGATTTACTATGAATGAAGATGGTACTTTAAGGCATGGGTTACGGTTGTATATCCCAGCAGATGAGGAATTGGAGAGACAGATTCTAGGTGAAGCCCACAGTTTAACGTATGCTTATCATCCCGGTAGTACTAAGATGTATCGGGATTTGAGGCAGTACTACTGGTGGGTTGGTATAAAGAGGGATATAGCAGAGTATGTGACTAAGTGCCTGACTTATCAGTGAGTAAAAGCGGAACATCAAGTGCCAGCCGGACTACTTCATTCGTTGCTAATGCCGGAATGGAAATAGGATCGAATCATGATGGATTTTGTCACGGGGTTACCGTTGATGCAAGCAAAGCATGATGCAGTTTGGGTTATTGTTGATTGGTTGACCAAGATTACTCATTTTATTCCTGTACGTATGGATTATGGATTGGAGAGATTGGTGGAGTTGTATATGAAAGAGATTGTTTGATTACATGGGATTTCGTCATCTATCGTGTCGGATAGAGACCCATGGTTTACATCTCGATTTTGGGGAGCTTTTTAGAGAGCTTTAGGCTCAAAAGTACATTTTAGTATGACTTTTCATCCCCAGACAGATGGACAATCGGAGAGAGTGATTCAGATTTTGGAGGCTATGCTATGTGCCTGTGTTCTCGAGTGGGAAGGTAGCTGGGATCAATACGTACATTTGATTGAGTTTGCGTATAATAACAGCTACCAGTCGAGTATACAGATAGCTCCTTATGAAGCTTTATATGGTTGAAGGTATAGGACACCTTTGCATTGGAATGATGTTGGTGAGCAAAGGGTGATTGGGCTCGAACTTGTTCAATAGGCTGAAGACCAAGTGAAATTAATTAAGTCCAGACTGAAAGCTACGTCTGACAGACATAAATCGTATATGGACTTAAAGTGACATGATATTGAGTATGAAGTTGGAGATAAGGTATTCTTGAGAGTATCTCCGTGGAGGAAGATTCTGAGATTCGGTCAGAAGGGTAAATTAAGTCCTCGTTTCATCGGTCCGTGCGAAGTATTTGAAAGAGTGGGACCGTTGGCTTATAGGTTGGCATTGCCATCGGATTTAGATCGGATTCATAATGTATTTCATGTTTCTATGTTAAGGAGGTACCGTTCAGATCCTACACACGTGCTTCTAGTGGAATCGATTGAGATTCAACCCGAGTTGTCTTACAAGGAGGAGCTGATACAGATTCTAGCATGAGAGGCAAAACAGTTAAGGAACAAGTGAATACCTTTGGTTGAGGTATTATGGAATCATCATACTGGTCAAGATGCCATGTGGGAACGAGAATCCTTGATGAGGGAACAATATCCTCATTTGTTTTCTAGTAAGTTTGATTCTAATTTCGAGATAAAATTTCTTTTTAGAGGGGGAGAGTTATCACATCCACGAGAGTGACGTGTCTGGTATACGTATAGAGGTCTGTATGCGTGTGTGTTTTGCTATACGATGTTGTATTGTGTATGATGTGTTCTTGGATTTGCTTGTATGTATGTATGCATGCATGTATGTATGTATTTATGGATCTGTGCTATTACTTGTGATGCCGTCGCCATATTGGCAAGCATGAATTCTCGGTTGGATGAGGGGCAGCTATTCTGGTGTGTTTAGGATGGGTTTAGAAGTGTTTTAGTAGGTACCAGATGAGTATGAGACTAAATGGTCAATGTCCTAGTTTTCTAAGGTTCGGTACGGGTGTACGGATATTCGTACGAGCGTACCAAGTTTCCCTGGAGATGGTACGGGCACACCAAGAGGCTGTACGGGTGTACCGTAACTCGCAGGAAATTGGGTTTGTTAGGAAAATTGGGGTGGTACGGGCGTACCATTATGGCGTACGGCCGTACGGATACTCGCAGGAAAACAGGGCATCAAGACTTTAAGTTTGGTACAGGCGTACGAGATTTGGTACGGTTGTACGTGACTTAAAATCCTATTTTTAAGAGGATAAACTTAGGCTTTTCTTTGACTTTTCTTAATTTTCTTCCTTCTAAACTCTTCCAAAACGTCCCTAACCCCTGGAATCAGTTTTCCTTTGTGTTGATAAACGTATAGGAGCTAGTTAAGCGAGACTTGAAGTTGAGACAATTGATTAGACGCTAGTAGTAGCTTATTACAGGTGTGCTAGATTGAGTTCCGAGTCTTATTTACTTCTTCTTATGTTTTTAGGCCGTGTATGGCCGAGGAATTTATATTTGGGGATTGAATTCCTGTATTTGTGGTGTGTTATTGATATGAGGTTGATGATTGCTTTATTATGGTATGTTTTGTTTATTATATTTCATCATGCCATTGAGTATAGGCATGAACATGTCAAGAGGGGTAGTGAATGTAAAAGAAGAGTGAGGGAAAATAGGTAAAAAGGCATTCTGGGTCATATATTACAGGATTCCATAATGGAATCATATATTATATTGCCTTCTATGGGAGTTGAGTCTCGAGACATAGAGGAAAAAGGGGTTTAAAGACCCAAACAATAGTTACCCTCCTTTGGGAGTTGAGTACTAATACATACAGGGACCCAAGCATGGTAGTATATTGTGCACAATGAACGAAAAGAGAAAAGGGAATGAGTGTACAAAAAAGAAAAAGAATAAGGGTGCAAAGCATGACATTGCATTATGTTGCTCTGATATGTTTATTACGATTATATGTGTTTGTATGTTAACTAGTACCACTGAGTTTTATACTCAGCGTTTATCAATTAATGGACGCAGGTTCTGAGCCTATAGTTGAGGGCCCTGAGTTGTGATCGCTTGTGTCAGCAGAGAGACGGATTTAGACGTAATCCTATTCTCAAGGTGGTCCTGGACAGCCGGGCGTGCTCCTTTTTGTTTAGTCTATTGTTTTGTAGCATGTACATATCATATTGGTAGTAGTCATATGTATTTTTGGTGGTGATCGTATCGATAATGTAATAAAACCTTTGTATATTAATGAATACATTTTCTTTAAAGAGACTTGTTCATTCTATTGAACGTATGTTGAGATGACCAGGGTTTTATATTGCTATGCTGTGACTTTTGCACCACCTGTACTTGAGTTGTCCCCATACGACATCTATTTATGCATGTATATCTATCCCTTGTAGTGTATGCAACGATTTTCCATACGGGAGGTCGTTGTGTATACTACGGAAGCATGTTACCCCAGGTATAGGCTGGGTGTGACATGTGAAGCACTATGTGTACATGCATACTCATGGCATGCATAAAGAAGTATAAGAGGAAAAAGAAAGAGGAAAGAAAGAGAAAGAAAGAGATGATGATAGAGCTATATGCTTTAAACCTACTGGGTCATACAAATGATGGATTCCCTTGAGGAATCATACAGTTAAATGCCCTCCCTATGGGAGATGAGTCTCGAGACCCACAATTTAAAAGAAATGGGTTCATTGAACCATAAAGTTAAATACCCTCCTTCGGGAGATGAGTACCGGTACCAACAGGGACCTAGTAGGGAAAGAAAATGTGAACATATGTATAAGAAAGGAAGAGGGAATGAGGGAGAATGCATAGTATAAAGGCATTCTCAATTTATATATTGATAATGGCAATGGATTCATTAATGCATTCCTTATGTTCCTAATGGATGATGACGTACTATGATTGCATGATTGATTGAGAAAGATTATTGATTGATTGTTGAATGGATGCTATGATAGTGTGATGTTAAATGTTGTTGGCTTGATTGTGATTATAGATTATCATGATGTATATGTATCTATGTGTTCACTGGCACCATTGAGTTTTATACTCAGCGTTTATCATTTGATGAATGTAGGTACTGAGCCCTCAGGAGAGCGACATAAGGAGTGATCTTCGGTGTCAGCAAAGGATATTCCATTCTCAAAGTGGTACCATACCTTTGGGGCATACTCTGAATTGTTTTGTTAGGATAGTTTGTATTAATCATAAAGGCAGTAGTTGTTACTGTATTTTTAGTGGTGATACTTGTAACTGGGGTTATGTAATTGTTAAGAACCTTGATGTATACTTTTGTTCATGAATATATAATATAACTGAGAGGTTGCCAATCTGAATTGTAAGAATGAATGAATGAACTTCTAGGGTATGATATGTATTACTAATAGATGCCACACTGGAATTCTTATCACCACTACATACAGGGACATGTACTTATATGAATGAAATTAGGCCTTTTCGATGACATATCCCTTGTAGTGTGAGTAGTGGTTTCTTTAGGAGAGATCGGTACTCATGCTACGGGAGCATATTACTCCAGGTATAGGCTAAGTGTGACATGATCCCTAATTTTTATTTATCATTGTTTAATGATAATATTTACCTTGATTCCATAATCACAATAATCCTTAAACAAAAAATTAAGCTAAGATTAAGCTAAAAATAGAGTTTTTGGTATGTTTATAATGTAACATGGAATGCAAGTTGCTATTTTTAGCTAATGTGCATGGTATATTATCCATTTTAGTAATATGCAATGCACATTACATTTTAGGTATAAATTTCCACATCATGACTTAAAAATTTAAACCTTTCATCAAACAATATAAATACCCAATGAGTATTCCATAAAAATCAAGCAAAAATTGACTGAAAATACTGAAATTTTACCAACTCAAATTAGTTAATCACTAATTAAACTTAATTAAGAATAATGTTTTGGACTAATTTGCTTCTCTTAACTTTTAAAATTAAGATTTTTAAAGCTCAACTATGGGTAAGCTTTGAAAGCTACTGTTCTGTCATTTTCTTGCATTTTCCTTATGATTTAATTATTGTTCTTCATCTATTTTTTTTTTTGAAATTTCTTGATTCCACCTGATAACACACATCATTTGTTGCATTTTCCACATAACATGTAATGGATATTGCCTTTTTTTCTACATTAGGAATATTTTTGCAAGTTTTTCATCAATTTTTGTTTCAAAATTGCATATATGATATGAGTTGGTCAAATATCATTCGTTTCTTTAAGGTTTTAGCATTAAAACTTGTTTTTAAAAATTAAATATTCTTTATTCACATAAAATATGTCAAATTAGAATGGTTATATTTGATTTTAATGCATTTTTTTTAAAGTTGATATGATGAAAAAAGGAATTTAGAATCTTTAAAATTATAACCCATGATTAATTTTGATGAAATCTTAACATTTTCATGTATGGTTTGTTTATCTACACTTCCAATGTGCATCATACATTGCCTTTTCTAGCAATGTGCATAACATATTATCTTTTCTAACCATTGTGCATAACATATTGTTTAACCTTTGCAAGGTTCATATGGTAGCTTTTATAAATCAAAAATCACATATTTTAGCTCAAAACACATTTTTAACCTTATTTTTTGAACTTTCAAGATCTTCTTAAAAATGATTTAAGCTTATCATTAGCTTAAATAATTAGGATAATCCTTAAATTATCATTTCTTGTATTAATTATAATATTTCATTTTTGTATTTTCAATTATACATTTTTGACTCATGTTGACCGGAGTTAACTTTTTTCATTATTGAATAAAGATATTGGAACATTTTTTGTAATTCCTCCATTTATCATATGTATTTATTATTCATTCTATTTTGTATCCTTAATTTTTTAATCTCTTTCTCATTATATATATTATATCTTATTGCTATGTCTTTATATTTGATGTCATGTCATGCTATGTGTTTGTGTGATGTATTCATGCTTATGGACATAAATTGCCTACTAGGTGAAATTAATTTATTAGTATGGTAAAACTGAAGTATGAAACTTGTAGAAATAAATTTTTATTTCCTGAATCCATCTCTAAAGGGTTTAATTAGCATTCATGTTTAGGATTGGTTGAACTGTTTCTTGAAACCATTCATATGGCAATTTTATTATGACCTTTAGTAAGTCTGTATATGCCTTAAGGTAGCCCCTTAGGAAGTTCTCTCTTTGCACCAAGTGAACCCTTATATGTTAGTTATCATAAAATGCTTTAGGTTGGGCTTCATAACCTAATCACATAAGGATATCTATTATTGTATGAATCTTATAGTCATCATCTTTGGTATTTTGATTTACTTAATGATAGTATATAATCATTTTTACTTTTTCTTACACTTACTTTGCATGGTTAAATACCATAAAGGTTGAACTAGCATGCATACTAGTATTATCCTTAATTAAACCTTTTCTAATTATTTAGGAATTTATTTATAAAATTCTCTATTATCTCCTAAAATATTTTTAGCTTTTATGATAGTGCCTAGATTTTTTTGGTTTTAATATGATTTTAATGTCATTTAGAATCCATAACTTTAATAGCATCATTCAAGCTATCAACTAGCTTAATTAGGAACTAATCCTACTTATTATTAATTGCATGCTTCATATAACAAGCTTTTCTATCATACCTTATGTTTCAAAACATAATTATTCATATTAATTAATATCTGTAGACCGTGACTTTTCACCTATGCATTGTAACTTTAGGTTTTCTTCAATTTAGCTTAGTACATGTCCTTGATATCGATACTAATCTACACATATACATTTTATCCTTCTACGAGTGCTCTGGACATGTAAAACATGTTACATTTTATTTATGGAAGGCGGAGTACATAATATGCATTTCCTAATGTGTGGAGCATATAGTGCTACATGTGGGTTTGTGATTTATCTTGTGTTTTTGCTTAAAAAATCATTTTGCTTTTATTTCTGCTCACTATGTATGGCACACATCCATCTATATATGGCATACATCACCTTATATGCTATGCATATAGCCTCTATTTTTAATACATAATGTGTATGTTATGCAATATGTTTCATACTCCCAACTTTTCATAGTTTCATGATTTTTTATTCATCTTTACTTATTTTTTAATGCTATTTGAAGTTTTCAATAGTATTTAAGGTTTTACAGTAATTCTAATGATCTAAATTATTTAAACATTATTTCAATTTGATTAATTTTAGCTTCAAAATTAATTTTCAAGTTAATAGCTTTATTTAATTTGATTTTTGTTACAATTGATATGATTGGACTTGAATTGGATGTGTATTTCATCTCTAATTAATGTTTGAATGATATTAGAGTCTTCCAATTTCATTTTCATGATCAATTTGTATTGATTTTACCATTAAATCAATTAATTTGCTTAATTTCTCAATTAAATGTCATTTAATTATGTTTTAATTATCACTTGACATGATTAACTTAATTAGATGTTGACTTACTTCTAAGTGATATCACATGTGATATCAGAATCTTCTAATTATGTTCTTGATTGATTTTGCTTAAAATCGATTATTTTGATAATTTTCATGACCCGACTCGTATTTATTGTTGCATTTTCATGAATGTTATCATTACATTCATTAGACTTGAGACCCTTGATTCATGCTTTCGTATGATATTAGATTGGTCAATCATGTCCCACATCTCATTTTGTTGCCTAACATTATTTGTTTATTTGTATTTTATCATTTATGTAATTTAGCTCGTGCCACCCGCGGTCATTTTCTTGAGTGGAGGAGTTGTTGCTTAATGACTCATATTTTGAATTATGAAGACCATTTTGTAATATAATAGGTCTATTTCCCCTTTTACAAGTATGATTAAGCTTTGTTCATTGTGTATTCCCCTATCTCTCTCATTCCCTTTCTCCAGGCCATTATTATTTTTTATTTGTATAGCTTTACTTGTTTATTTTTATATTTGCTATGATGTATGGCTTATCATGCCATTATTACATGTCATTTCACATGCCATGCTTATGCTATGTCATCTTACATGTTATGCTTATGCCATATCATTTCATATGCCATGCTTAGGTCATGTCATTTCACATATCATGCTTATGCCTTATCAACTTACATGTCATGTTATCTCACATGTCATGTCTATGCCATGTCATTTTTTCATCATGTCATGCCTATGTCATGTCATTCTTTTACATATCATACCTATGCCACATCATTCATATTTACCATGATTGTCATGTTATGATGTTATATTATGCTTTATCTATGATTATATATATCATATCTTCCATGATCCTTGCTATTACGCTACATCATATTGTACGCTTATATTATGCTTATGAATGCCTATAGTGGAGACTCCACTAGGTTAGTTGAAATCTTAGAGTTTTATATTGATTTTCCCATTCTAGTTGAATTAGTTCTATTACATATCATGTACACAATTTACATCTACACACCACCTTTTATCTCTAAACTAATTGGTGGTTGTGAGTGAGAAATTACCTTAGACTCCATTTGACTCCTCAGGAAAGTAAGTCTGCATTCACCACTCGCTGTCTTATACTGAGGATTGTCAAAGATTCCTAGAATAGATAGATGCTAGGTATAGTCCTATATCAATGATTCCATTAAGTTGGATAGGTTATGGATAATGTGGTGGGAGACCTTAGCCTGTTTTAACTGGATTAAAGCCTATGTAGTTAACCATAGCAACATTCCAAAACTAGGACCCTTTATTTACATGCTATGTGGATTTATACCTTATAAAATTAGTGGATTTGCCTAAATTTAGCCTATTTTTATCTCATATTACTTTGCTAAGAGTCAGAATCCTATCATGATTCTGTGATGGTTGCATAACCTCATGCCTATTCAATCAACATTCTCTTATCATAACAATATGGTCATGCTAAAATGCTATCGGATTTTCACTATAATCCTTCATATGATTAGGCAACGATTAACCTTTGCTTGCCTCATATATTGAGAGTATCATACCTTAAGTTCCCAGTGTAACTTAGAGCTAGTATCCCACCTAGGAGATTTTGGACTAATAAGTCTTTATGGATGTATAAGGGTGGCAGGGAGTGCTATTGTGATCTACGTGTTCACTAACCTTTCATGTTTCTATCAAACATGCATACATGCATACTCATGCATTTATTGTTAATCAATTTCTTTTGTAGCCATAACGCTAGATGTTTCCTAGCATAGGTCATGCATACATCCTATGTGTTGTATTATATGCAATCACATATGCATACACATGCATTCATGCTAACTTTCTCGATCATGTGTAGAAATATGTCAGATCCTTAGGCTCCTAAGAATGTTGCATCTCCATCTGAGACTGCTTGCTCTATACTTGATGAGGCTTCACTTGCCATTGTTTAACATTTGATTGATCAGTCCATAACCAAGCTTTTATCCAATGACTTCAAGACTCTCCTATAATAATAGATCAGGGAAGTACTTAGTCTTCAAGATTTCATCACCTCGCTAACTCCCATGAAGGACAAAGGGAAGGCAATTAACTTATATGATATTTAGATAGATGATAATGTCTTACTCCATATGTATGATGCTCGCAAGTTTGAGACTTCTATACTAGAGTAAAAGATAGAACAACTGTAGTCTATCATGAAGACCAAGAGGATGGGTTCAAATCTTGACTTTGATAAGTTCTTTGTTCGGGCTATAAAGGGGCTGCCTGCCAAGTTCAAGCTTTCGGATGTTCCCAAGTACATCAGGGTTGGGGATCTATAGAACCATCTAAAGACTTACATTATGATGATAAGCACCATTGATGTCACACTTAATAGGTGAAACATACTCTCGTAGAGAAATTAATGAACATCGTAAACTTAGCAATTCACTAATTACTCTACAAAGGATTTATGAAATTTTTTTTACATGGATAAAATATACTTGGTCTATTTAAATAAATATTTATTTACTACTTATGGCTTCAACGTCACCTATCATATAAAATATTCACATTATAAATGTAGCAAGCCAACTCTCATTTTCCTATGGTTAAACATTATTTATAAGGCTTAGAAAAGTCATATACTAGATACTTTTTAACGTTTACTAATTTACAAGCACAAAAGATTTTACTGCCTTTAGATTGTATAATGATAATTACATAATAAATTATTTACTAGGAACATATTACGTAGTCCAACCTTAATTCTAAAAGTCATTTAAGTCCTGAAATTATCTTAACTAAGCTGGTGTCTTACTAGTCTAAACGTTCCTCTGAATTACCTTAACCTGCATTTATCAAATGATAAATGCTGTTTATATAACTCAATGGTGGTTAATAATAAGAATGCTATGAATAGAATATAATTATCTTAATAAACAAATATATAAATTAGGAAAATTTGTATTATTTATATAATAATTATAATAATAAATGAAATCATTTCTTTGCTATTTGTTAACTCCAACAATGATAATTGGTGATTTCTAGCAGCTATCTTTGTAAACAACTTAACTTTCCTGTAAATCAATCAAACATCTTTCTGATAATTTAAAAGTAATGGCAATAATAAGACCATCCTACCAATATTGGATTGTATAATAATAAATAATAAATTGCTGCTAACAACTCTATATACTCGTCAGCTTTCTTATAAATTGGTTATAATTTTGCATGTATAATAATAATATAAAATAATTAAATAATCGTACCACTTTTACGTTATGAAACTTGAATTAATAACAATAGCATGACTGTGTTTCTATAACCATCCAAGATATCTGTATACCATATAACCTTCATTAATAAACAATAATTAAATACGTATAATATTTTATGTTCTAAAGCTTAAATCATTAAGTTTTTTTATTTTATCTACAATTTCCTTTATAACATTATTACTATTAGGCACATACATAATCCATATCATTTATCATAGATTCAAGGTATATTTGTAATTCATCAATTATTCCAATTACATAAGTAATTATTCATAATTATAGTAAAAGTCACTAACCCATACAACCATTAATCAATACACTCATCTAGCATTTATAATTTATCATAGTAATAATCAACTATTATATTACGAAATTCACATTTTCTAAAAAAAATCGTAAATAATGTATAATGTATATCAAACCATTACTTTTATAAATGTTATAATATGCTTAGGAATATTATTTATACAAAATAATAATACGCATATTAAGCTTTTCCCTTATCAGTATGTGAATTAGGGGTAGCACTTCGTTTATTCTCTTCATCTAACATTTATAAATTCTTTAATATATCAATCAATTGAATCACATAAATATTCTAGATATTTATATACATATATTATACATGCCCTTAACCAGTAACCATTTTGAATTCTATTGATTAGCTTATAATTAAAAATACTTTATATATATATAAAATATAAGGTTTTCTTAATTTTCCAAATTATTTGATTAAATAAATAGAACAATTATCTATTAAACCTTGAAAATAAATATGATTAAGGTTTCCTTATAACAAATATACTTTAGTAAGATTCTAATATTATCCATGTGTACATGAAAGTATTAAACACTTGTACTAAGTTAATTTAATTAGGCCATGAAATGTTGATTTGGTTATTTAAACAATTTTGGTAATTTCCTTATAAGTTCTTGCAGCCTGGTATCACTATTTAAAATTATCATTAATAATGACTTTATTTGTAATCATTTAGAAATGTGAGTGTTAATATCTTGTTATATAACAAAATATACTCAGTTGGTTCAACTGTTTAACCTAATCCAATATATGTATTTACAAATACAAAAGGATTACATTTTATTTTTACATTCAAGTGTTTATTTTAAAAAGGTTCCTTGCATTTTCAGTCGTACATATTACTACCCAAGCTCAATCTTTTACATTTTATCCCATCTGAATTTTAATGTATAGCTAAACCCCTTTATTTGTAAGTTAAGGTTCACTACCAAGGTTTATATCACTAGCTTTTATTAGGTATCATGCTATTTCAGACTATGCCCATAACATACTGTATGTATGATTCAAATTTTAAGCTAAAATTTAACTTACTGGTTAGCAAACGATATTGGCTAATTCATAATTAACAGTACCTTCAACTTAAGTACACACTATCAAACTCAGCATATATATATTAATTCCTAAAACCTTTACTTTTCTAATGCCTTTACATTATTGGATAATTAATTCATAAAACTATTTGCTTCCCTAAAACAGAAATCAAATGCAACATAACACTTAAGATATAAACATGTAAAAAACCAATTTTAATTAATGTGGATTATTCATTCAGTCTAATAACGTCATAATTTAATCATATTTCCAATTATTATAAATGAAAGGCACCAAGTTCTTTATTTCATCAATTATATTCTAAAGCTGGCATTATTTAAAACCACTAAGGTTAACATTAGCTTTAATTAACACATTGCCAGTTTAATAGCTTTACTATGACATAATAATATCTCTAAATTACCTCATCAAGTGTACCTAACATCAAAGTTCATGAATAAATATACAATTTAGTTGTTCCTTTTATCCAGTAGTGATTCCAATTTAAATCATAATTGGTCTATAGTTGCTCATTCTAGCTCAAGGAAACCTTGCGACTACAACTAACTCATGAGTTTCCATAATAAGAAATAATTAAATTATAAGTGGTCTTGTGTAGTGCTAGTTTCCTTTAAAACAATTTATGTCATTCCATTCACCTTTAACAAGGTTCAAACTTAAAAACTTTAAATGTTAAATGCTATGAATATATTTATGTAAGTTGGTTAATTATCCATGAAATCCAGACAAGAAATGTAAGCTAGTGTAACTTAGTTCCTTCTCTAATTCATAAACCATAATAGCTGTTCAATTAATTAACAAAACCTCTATAACCACACATGCGTATATTTAAGAAAACTACATGTACTCCAAAATGTAGAGTCTTTAATTGGTTGTATTATATAACAACAATTTAAAATTTCTCTCTTTCTTTTTTTTTCTCCTCTTAAAGAAAATAGCTTATTGCATTCTATTACTATAAATAAATAAATAAATATATATATATATATATATATATTTCTCATGCTCAAACTCCAGCAGTTATCAAGATAAATCAATGTAAATTAGTCTCTTACTTATGTCATATTGCCAATTAGAGAATTAGGTAACATGTAAGTCAATAGGTTTTGTTCCTTTTCTTATGTCACAAGCAATCCACTTATAGGTTTAATGCTACATTTATTCTTTATCTATGCCATCTAGTTAACCAAGGGATTCTCACAGCTATACTAGCTCACATACACAATTAATATATATATATATATATATGATAAAGGTTACCTTATTCAGTTGATAAATAATTTATTATTTGAATAATTATCAAACATATTCATATATCTATATGTTTTAGGTGCATACACATTAATTTAGCCATTCATAGCTATGTACGCATTTATTTATGAGTTCCCATACTTTGTTTACATAATTTAATCTCTTAGATAGCAGAAGGGTGGTCCTACCTTTTTTTTTTAAGCTGATTATTAAATATCTTCTAATTCCTGTTATACAATTAATCTTGATTAACCCTTATTATCTAGTAGCCCTCTAGTGAATCCATATGCATTTAAACATTTTTAGATGTATATTAGTTATCCTATAAATCATTTTTTCTTACAGTTTCTTTAAGTTTTAAGAATGTTAGTCACTCTGTTGCCATACTTCTCTCTTCTTCTTTCTTTTGCAAAGAACACAAGATAAGGATGCAATGTATATATATGACTGAGTATACATATCACTTAACCATCAATTAGTTTAAGCTCAATATAAAACATCATATTAATTCAATAGTAAGTAGGCAATTCTATAGTTACTAATTCACATTAGAAATTCCTACGCTTACAATATATCTATTTATACCCTAGACTATCTCTCATGCACCATTACACAAGAACATTCTGATTTTTTTTAATAATAACCAAGGTGTTCAATCTAGTTTTACTTGCTTCTAAAATGTTACAACTTATCTTGCTTAATAAAATGGTCACACGTACCTTTCTTTTTCAGCTAGATTCAGGTTTTCACTTTAAGCTTCTAAGCAGCTCCTCTTTTCTAGTTAATCATCTGCTACTAACCATACCAGACGAGGGTTCCATTTTCTTTTTTTTATTATCAATTCCTTTTCTTTTTTTAGCTACTTAAAAGACTCAATATATAAAATGCATCCTCTTGGCATTGCTTAAGCATTCCATATAAAATCTATGATGATAAGTTTTATCCTTATCCCCTTCTAAATTAGTTCTTTCCATAACACATACACACAACACTTTCTTATTTAAATCAATTTAATTACACATATTTAATCAATATAGTTAATACTCACTGTTTCTAAAATAAATTCCATATCCCAGGTAATATAATTATTTATATATAGATTTACTTTTAGATTCAATATATTAATATTTACTGATGCAATGACCACTGCCTTTTGACTTAAGTTGCTCTTCCTCTCCACTTAATTCAAGATTTTTGAACCATTTTATCTACTAAAGAATAACATCAACAAGCTTACATAAATACCTTAGATCTAGTACCATGTGAGGAAGGGATTTAATTATCAAATTTTATGAAATATATAGCCAAGGTTTTAACTAGAATCACTCTTCTATCATAAATTCTTTTAACATTAACGCACCCCTATATAGTAGATAAACTGTGTTCATGTACTAGGCTTGTTGAATACAAATTTTAGCCTTATAAATGTCACTATTTAGCTCTTAATTTCTTAGCTTATAGGACATTATCTAGGTTAAGTACACTGATTCTTCTAGGCATTCCATAATCAATTTACATTTATATTATACAATTAACTTACCTAACTTCCTTCCTGTAAATATATGATACTCTACCATTAAAAGAACTGGATATATTTTAAGCTAATTGCTCTATTTATTTTACGTCATGAGCATTCAACACACCTTCGTATAAATTTACTAACAATAAATTTATATGATCTTACAATATTCATGCATTTACCAAATGTACTACACCTTTATATAATTGTCAATTAATCCTAGTAAGATGTATATTGACAAGCATTATAGACATTTTCCCTTTAATCATATTCAAACTTTATTAAACATAAGCTTTCAAAATGTTGGTTCTATATTTAATTGCTTTTCACTAGTTAAATGCCCAACATCTGACTTATTTATTATTATTATTATTATTATTATTATTATTATTATTTAATATTTCTTAATTCTCATAATCCTAGATTATAACTTAATACAACTATGACTGAAATTAAAACAAGAATTAAGGTGGATGTGACAATTGATCTATTAGATGAGCAAACAATTTGATTATTCTTCATCTTATTGGATGGACCAGCACTGGCTTAATATCACAGTTTGAACAAGGTAATCATGATAGAGTGGAAGCCTCTTTATATCGCCTTCTGTAAGCAGTACTGTTGACCCTGACTTTTCACACTCTTGCAATTTCGGGTTTTTGTTGATTTGGCTCGGACTTAGTCCCCGTATCGACCCCGATTATGCACATAGGCCTCTGTAGGCTTCCCTTAGGTATTCTGGTGTACATAATGCATCAGAGCTGATGGGGCCCACCATGGCACCTGGCAGGACCCGCCACTCTCATTTTCTCTGTTTTGAGTATTCTGTATATGCAAAACACCCTTCACAGTTGCCTACGTGAGGCAACCCACTTGAAATGCAAAATATTGCATTTTTCGCCCTGGGCACTATTCATCATGATAGTGCACAGGTGGACCCACTAAACAATAGCGGGGCTCGCTGCCCCTGATAACCTACTCCGTGTATTCTGTACTTATAGAATACATTTTCCAGTTGTCTTACGCAAGGCACAGCGCTTGGCATCGCAAATGCCATCTTCAAGGCCTACTATGCCATGGGGCCCACCTAGGACATTAGTAGGGCCTGTAGCTTCTACTAGCCTATTCTGTATATTCTGTGCTTACAGAATACATTTCATACCTGCCTACGCATGGTAGGATACATAGAATGCAAAGTATTGCATTCTGAGCCTAGGTCATTATTCATTATGAATAGTACACAGGCGGGGCTCGCTTCCCCCCATTGACCTATTCTGTGTATTATGTACTTACAGAATAAATTCCGCTGCTGCCTTACGTCAGGCACACCGAATGCCATATTTTTAGACTCACCGCGATGTGGGGCCCGCCGGACACTAGTGGGGCCTGCTTCCCACTATAGTTCACTTTGATGCATTCTGTACGCACAGAACACATCCTACTTGCTGCCTTACTTGAGGCAAAGCGCTTGGCATGCTATTTGCCACCAAGGTACTATTCACCATGAATAGTACATAGGTGGGCCCACCACTCGACTTATCCCATTTCAGATGTTTTGTGCATACAGAACACATTTCCTTTGGTGCCTACGTAAGGCACGACCTTTTGGCACGTTAAATGCCATTTTGGGCCGAAATAGGATCGCAAACCCTAAAATGGGCCCATTAGCCGAAGCTCGATGTTCGGGGTCGAATTTGAGAAAACTTATAACTGTAAAGTTTCTCAGAATGTCGATTGCACTTTAGTTGACATATGGCACGCATCCGGTTTTTCTTGTACGAGCCGGTGCGCATAGGGTAAAGATGCAATGTGCGGTGCACATCGCCCTATGTGCACCGCACGTTGCATAGTAAAGACGTTTGGTCGGGAGCCTTCTCGAGATCGAATTTGGAAAAACTTTGTTCTACAAAGTTGTTCCTCACATCGAATAACGCTTATAAGCTAGGGGCACATGTCCCGAAGCAACCACAGTGGGCCTCACGCGATGGGTCAAAAGGTGATGTGCGGTGCATATCACATGATGTGCGCAGCATATAGGCAATGTGTGGCACACATCCCATGATCTGTGGTGCACATTATCTTTGGAAATTTTCAAATCCGGGTGAAAATTACAAAATTGCCACGCCCAAAAATTGCTTTATAAATATAGAGCTTGGGGTCTATATTTTGGACTCCGAATTTGCTCCAGAAGCAAGGCAAAACTCTGCTAAAATACTCTCACAATTAATTAAACACTTAATTAATTAAATACTTAGGTTTTAGGGACTTAATTGGCTTAGTTAGGTTCCCTAAGCATGGAAGGAAGCAAGATCAAGAAGAAAATCTGGCCGGAATAAGGTAAATTTCCCTCTTTTCTTCAATTTTCTTGTTTCTGTTACTATTTACCGGGGAATGTGCTATTTCCCTCTTGTTTCTGGCTATTTCAATGATGTTTAGGGCCTTCTTATGCCTTAAATGTCATGGATCTACCTTATATTTGCTGGATCTATGATAATTTTAACTTTAAAATTATTTTCACGTGTTGGATGCAAATCCACGAAGCAAAAACCCATTTTCGGGTTTGATCTACCTAGATCGGGGTCGGATCTAGGGTTTCTGTTGAAAAATTTCTGATTTTCTCTCTGTTTTCTCAACCATGTGCACCACACATATGCCCATATGTGCCACACACAGCCTATGTATGGCGCACATTGGCCTATGTGTAGTGCACATAGGTCTTGGTTTTCACAGAAAAACCCAGTTTTCGCCCGAACCGCTTTCTAATCTGATTTTTCTGGCAACTCCAGTGGCTTTTCCATGCAATTGGAGTTCTGGATCTATCAAATATTGTCCAGATCTACTTGATTTTGGCTTTAAAATCATTGATTTTAATTAATTACTTAATTAATTGTTTGGTTTGCTAAACTGGAGGCCGATTCGTGCTCAAAATGAGGTACTGTCTTCATTAAAGTTGCATATTTTTATCTGTAGATCATTTCTATACTGACAGATTTAATTTTTTTTTTTTTGCAGATTGGCCTCTGATGTGTGCCACACATAGTCTATATGTGGTGCACATTGCCTGATGCACGGCGCACATCCCTCGCATTTTTCCAGAAAAACTGTATTTTGGACCATATTTCACTGTATTTTTGACGTATCCAGTGGTATTTGATGCGTTACAGTGGCTCAAATATTCTAAAAAAGTCATAAAATAATTACATTTAATTAATTTTGGCCTCAAAATTAATTTTTATGATAAAATGCAATTTTTACTCATATAAAATATGGTTCTTGAAAGGATTAGATTTTAATTGGTAGAGGGGCTATCTCCAAAATATTCCAAGTGATGTTAGCGCTCCCAATTAATTTTTCCATGATCAAACAAAATAATTTTGCTTAAAATTATTTTTATTAAAATGAATTTTCATGATCCGGCTCGTGTTTATTATTTCAATTATTGCCTAATAATTGCTAGATTGTGACTCTTGGTTCGTACTTTTAAATGGTATTGGACTAGTCAATTAAATCAAAAATTCATTTGCTACTAATGAATTTTATTTGTTTATTTTGCATATCAATCAATCTGCATTTTTGGATCGTGCAAAACCGAGAGGAATAGTGCCCAAGAAGGAGAGGACTTTACTTAACGTCCCAAAATATGTATGCGAGGATATTTATGTAATAGGGTAGATTATTATTGGCTTGTAATAATTAATCCTCCATAATATCCCTAATTTCCTCGATCTCTTTCACCGGCCGTTATTATTTTTATTCGTATATTTGCCTAAATATACTATGTCATCATGTCACATGCCATGTCACATGACACATGCATACACTACTATGCATGCCACGTATATACTGTATGCCATAACATACTATATTTTCATATGCATATACATATACATACACAAATACGCTAAATATGCTAATACGTAATCCTATACGCTCAATCAATCGATACGCCTTATCATGCATACATATATGCCTTGCCATGCATATATGTATATGTCATTATACCATAATGCCATGCCACGTCATATGCCATAACACATGATATACCATATGCCATACATATACTATATTGAATACACATTCACATACGCACCACTATGCCATGTCATACATATGCCATGCCATTCATCATCTAACATACCATGCATACGGTACGTCATTCATTTCACATGCTATACATATAGTATGTCATTCATTTAACATGCCATGCATACGATATGTCATTCACTTCACACGCTATACATATAGTATGTCATCATTTTCACATGTCATGCATATGGTATGCCATACATTATACCATGTCATGATATAATATTTCACATACCATGCCACATGACACAAGCACATTCTACTATACATGCCATGCATATGCCATGTCACGCATCATCTCACATGCCATGCATTTGGTATGTCATACATATAACATGTCATGCATATGCCATGTATTATATCATCACACATATCATGCATATGATATGCCATACATCATTCATATGCCATGCAAAAGGTATGTCATTTACTATGCCATGACATGCATATGCCATGACATCCATCATTTCACATGTCATGCATATGATATGCCATTCACCCTACGCATCATGCATACGCTATGCATATACCACGCATATGCCAAACACTACGCAACCCCTAAAATGTTAACGCATAACGTAATACGCTATTTGCCATAATATGTGCTTACATATTAGGTTGCCATATCATGCATATAATATGTCATTCACACTCACATGACATGCATATGTGTCGCACCCTAATTTTGGATCGGTCGGATTGATTGGGATGAGTCGAGCCTATCTCTTTGTCGTTTTACCCTCATGGGCATCTTGATTCATCTTGGTGCAGTTCAGGATTCGATTTAGGGTTGCATTTAGTGTTTTT
>CANYBF011368232.1:0-17804 GCA_948192965.1 Dalechampia spathulata | reverse complement strand
CGAGAGGCTCAAATTTAGGGTGCGACAAAATCGCAAATGCTTTTCAATTATAAGTTTTGTAAATGTAAAGTTTATTTTTAATTTTTTAAAAAATAATACATCCCTTGTAGGATAATTAATAGTTTCTATGTATTAAAGACTATTTATTATTCTACGGGAGCATGTTCCATCCTGGAGCGGGGTGTGACAACAAACTATTTTATCAAAATAAAAATAATTCAAAAATAAATTAAAGTTGCCAAAATAACTTGATTGATTTTCAAAAAACTTCTCTTTAAAAAATAATAAATTGATTGAATCAAAATCCTTTTTATAGAAAGTCTAAGTAAAGCAATTAAAAATAGCAAGATAAAAATAAAAGGAGAAGAGAAAAAAGTAGTAGATACACAATGTATAGTGGTTCAGCCTAAATGCCTACACCACTCTCAAAATCAATATTTGAGGATCCACTAAAGCAACAAGTTTTCAAAGGCTAACTTGCAACCTTACAAAAGTTTTTAGTAAGCTAACTTGCAAATTCTTCAAGTTTTCAACAGGCTAACTTGGCAACTTCTATAAGTTTTTAGCAGGCTAACATGTAACCTCAAGTTTTCATATGCCACTTGTAACATCTTCAAGTTATCACAAATATGCTAACTTGATAACCTTTTATAGTAATCGAATGATTAAATAATAATAATCCTCGCACTTTTATATAACCTATTGAAAATATTAAGAATAGATATTCAAATGAAACTCTTTTGAAAATACTTTGTAAGATGTTATCGATTTAATCCTTTTAGTTCTCTATTATCTCTTGTGTTTTTTTGTATTTTCTGACTTCAAAACTCATATATTTATATTTGAAAAAATGATAATTATATTCTAAAAATACAAAGAGTATAAATATATAAGTTAATCAAAATCATTCTAAAATTAGTTTTCTGTTATGTTAAATTAGTAAGCTGATTTTATGTAATAGATAGATTTATTATCAAACTTGATTTTTAAAAACTTACCATTTTCAGAACATTCAAAAATCATTTTATCAAATAAAAATTTTTTTTGTATTTAAAAGATATTATATTTAAGCTTTATAAGGAACATATTCTCAAAATGTTCCTTATTATTTAAGAAATTCCTTACAAAAAAGATCTTTTAAAAAATTCTCCTCAAAATGCTCCATGAAATGCATCGAACTCCTTCCATAAGCATGGCTTATAATTTGGATTTCCAAATCAGTTTATGATGCTTCCATCTACATAAATATTTTTAATATAATTTGATTTTGAAAATTCAAATATATTGGATATACACTAAAATCATTTGGAAACAAAATAAAATCAAAAAATTTTAATAGACAAGATGATTATCATTCCAAATTTTGAAATGATCACAATTAAATTACTTAGATAATTACCAGGTCAAACAATGATATATCTAATTAAATCATGTGAAGTAATCAATGTGATTACCGATCAATCAAAATAATTACTAAGTTAATTATCCATAAAATCGTGTTGCATATTACAAATTAGATGTTCATCCCATTCGACATTCACACTAACCTTGCAAAGGAACTAGTTTATTGGTCCCTTAAATTAGGATTAGTTCATAAGCTCTTGGTCTTATGTAGGTAGATTATCTTAGTATAAACTTGCGACACATCAGCGCACATACCATTCCATCTGGCCAATATATGATTCATGCACCATTCGGTTAGTGTCATTCCTATACCCTGCTATTATCAACATGTACATCATCCACATATACGTCCATTTTCCATTTTTCACAAGATTTGTAGCTTTTATTCCTTTGCATATGTAATATTCATTATTCCATATATTTATGGTTTTAAGCTTTTTCTCTCTTTTTTCAGCTAGAATACTTATTATTAGCGTTCCATTTAGTTGAACCTGCTTTCTGTTTGTGGATGCATTAACCATATGAAATCCAAGTTATCTGATTCATTAACAAATCATCAGCCTAGATTTAAACAACGCAACAGCGTTTAATCATACATGACAAGCTCCTCATTCGGCCCAACTTCACTTTTGGTACTTCTCAAGTTATTCCCACTAGCTTATTCGGCAAATTCTTTCTGTTTCCTTACTTCATGCATCTATATACACTTGCACACATAGTAAGACTTTATTTCATAAAACTTTCTATATAATTCATTAAATCATAATTTGATTTCACCATACATAAATTTCATACGATCTTACCTTAGGATAGAACCTGTAGCCACTGTACCTTTCTCCTCCACTAGATTATAAGTTGGTTTGCTCCCAAACCTAGTAAAGCTTCTTAGCTTAAGCTTGCCATAACTGCCTAAGCCAAATCATTTCTCGTAAGAGTAATACCCTTAACAAATCCTTCCCTAATGCTTCTACGCTTCATTATCATTCCCTTGCATCATTATGCATTTCTAATAAAACAATTATGTAATGCACACAGCCTAATGTAAGCATACTTATTCATAACTGAGTATGCGCTTTTCTTTTATTACTTAATCCATTTATAATTTCTTCAATTTATCATAATTTTTAATTTAACATTTCCATTTTTATGTTTATCATTTTAACACATAACTTACTTAAAACATAATATATACATATCTTCAAATAAATTTAACACATGTCTAACTCCCTAAAGTTATCAAATAGATACTTTTATGCTAATATAATAGACATATACATTACATGCATTTTATGTCACATAAAATTACCTAAAATTTAATATAATTTTCTTTTTTTATACTTGTCATAATATTTCAATTTTACACTTAAATTTTAACTTTCATATAGTTTGATGAAAACATAAATTAATAAAAATAACTAAATGAAAATTCTTAACTAATTAAGGATCAAATTATAAGAAAGAACAAATTTAGGATAAAATAAAATTTTATTAACATAAATATTACATGCATAAAAAAATATTTAAATATATCTATTTTATTTTAAAATTTGAAATGTCAAAATGATAAAAATGAAAATTCAAATATTAAAATGAAAAATTATAACAAATCAAGATGTCAAAACATTTAAATATTTATGTGTTATATTTTAAATAAATTGATATATTAAAATGATAAATATCAAAATAAAACTTTGACAAATTCTCGGATCAATACATCCATTAAAGCCTTTTTTTATCAACCTAATTTTTTGTCCGATACATTAACAGCACGATTCATCTAACATGTCATCTTGAGAATATTAAGGCAAGACTATCCATCTCTTGACACCGTATGAGTTTGATTATTTCGCATGATTTGGATAGCTATCGATGCTTTTATGGTGATCTGACAAATGGGTTGGACAAGGAACGCGAGGGTCTACCATTAACATGGGATAAGTGGTTATGGATGCCATCTTGAGCAAAAGATCACAGTTTCTACTATGAACAGAAAAATTGACCGCCAAACTGTGATACAAATTGAAGTTACTAGATCAAGCACTCGACAGCAATATTTGGGTTACACCACATAACCACACAAAAATGGGTTTCCAGAACCTCCTCCACTCGATGCCAGAACAAAATGATTTTGCAGGTCCTCGAATATTAACTCATCTGCATCACTGCCAAACCATAGCCGATAAGAAACATCTTTTCCAAGAGGTCCTTAGTTTATGCCATCCCTCCCCCACACTGAAACGTTCCACCTGATACATGGGGATCAATATCAGCCGGCTACTAAAATTAAATTCATCCACAACCACATTACAGCACAACATACCGAGTCTTCAATAATTTCACCAGACTTGAGCCCTCCAATTACATATATAGATCCGTCCACAACAACTGCAGCAGAATATCCTCTAAAATTGTTCATTGGCTCCTCATCAACCCACAAGTTAACCCGTGGATCATACATTTCCACGCTAGAAACCATCGTACTTCCATCAAAGCCACCCAGAGCATACCTACAGAGAAATAAATATAGTATACATATTTATGTAAAATTTGAAGAACACAATGACGATTATGGAGGCTGAAAATTGATAGATTCTGGCTCTGGGCATGTTAACCCAAACTTTCTATAAGTTCTTCAAGAAATCGCTTTCTTTCAAAATAATCCACAACAGAAAATAAAGGTTTCTGTCCCCGTTAAAAATTTTGCATCTCACCTGAAACCTAGAAAGAATTCAGATCCTTTTTATGCCCTCGGATTGTATCTCACCTTCATGTGCTTTTAAAGGAAGTTATA
Organism: Dalechampia spathulata; assembly: GCA_948192965.1. Lineage (NCBI taxonomy): Eukaryota > Viridiplantae > Streptophyta > Magnoliopsida > Malpighiales > Euphorbiaceae > Dalechampia > Dalechampia spathulata. The sequence continues at coordinate 13,609 of CANYBF011368232.1, read as the reverse complement.
TGATTAACCAACATGAATTTACAAACCAAAAATTCAATACAAATATATATATACAACTATATATATATATATATATATATATATATATATATGCATGTATGTATGTATGTATATGTATAAAGAACAATGATTCTAATCGTTTTGCACACTAAACCAGATATTTTGTTGCTAGCTGCTGAACTCTCATGTTATATAGGCACAACAAGGCTACCAAAAACTAACATGTGCATTTCCATCAATAAAGTTGAAGTCTTACAACCTGCAGAATGAAAAATATTAAGGAATGGAACTTACAGTTTTTCATTCAGAACAACCAACGAATGACAGCCCCTCTTTGTGTTCATTTTCGCAATTCTGGTCCAACAATGTTCTCTGGGATCAAACCTTTCAGCTGAACTGAGCACCAAAACTTTCAATCAGAAAAGAATTTTCTATGCTAAAACATGCCATTCACCAACTTCCAGAACAAAAACCCCAGTGACAAAATCCCTAAGCTTTTATCCACATATGTCTTGCAATATCCATATCTGAAAAAAATTGCCTACCAAATGTCAAAATAACTACCTTACTCAATTAACACTCAAACAGCGCAAAGCTTAGTCACATGGAAAAGCACCTTTGATAGATGAAGGAAGCTTGATCTCATTATACTCTCATACTTAAAATATTATTTAATACAACGAAGCAGATGGTACAAGGGACCCAACCAAAAATCAAAAACACAACCTATTCTGCATGCACGTTTTGCAAACTAACATTGAAAAATCAAAACTTGGATGTGTTATCCATCTCTTTTGCAGCAGCCGAACTTTTATTGATTCAGCATCAGGTGTTTCAAAGCATAAATGAAGAGGCCCTGTTGGTGGGCATCAGTTCAAATCAAAGAAATGAACTGATCGAAAATGCTAACGTGAATCACAGTTTAATCTAAATGTAAGTTTAACTTGCTTGTCTCAGATAAAGGACAATCGCACTTTGTTCTGATTTTCTCTTCAATTTTACTATATCTTAGTCAGGAAGATGGGTGAGGAAAGATTTTTCAAAAAAAGGATAGCAAGTATCAAATAAGACAATATTTTCTTGGTTCTTGTGGAGGTATAAATTAGGAAGTTTCCTTTTCAATCTTCAATGAAGGCACACCAAAAAATTAATCCTTCTCAATTGGAAGGATTCTATGGAAGAAGTTAAATGATGTTTGATTACAATTCCATAATTATAATTTTTAAGCACTAGTCTTCTGATCATCCTCTCCTTCATTTTCTCCAGCAATCCCTCCTTCCAGCTCCCTCCTCATTCCTATCCATATTCCCGCCTCCCCATCTTCCCAGCCAAATATAGAATTAAAATTCATACATGTTGCATATAGATGTGCTTCTAAAGCATACAAATCACTGCACATAATTTGAGTACCAGTTCAGCAAAGATGGATATGGAATAATAACATCAGGAGGAACGGGTTAAAAGTAATATTACAATAAGATCCATTTAATTTTGAACATGTGCTCAATAATTCATAAAATAATACTTCATATTGCATTTCTTATGATTTACTTTTTGAAAAGGCAATAGCGTGAAAGTGGCCTTAACAATTAAAATGATACTAGTGACCACTGATACTGTAACCCTTAATATAAATGTAAATTGTACCATGAAAATTATCAATTTTCTGTAAGCAAAACATTTTATTAAATTCAAAAATGAAACATCCAAAAATCTTATTACTTTCTCAACGCAAAGAGATGTAATAAGATTTGGGAGGTGCAAGCTAAGAAATTTGTCTATCTTTTTAAGAACACCTATCATAAACATATAAAAAAAGATAAAAGGAACTTTTCAAACTAAGCCAAGTCTCCTTGTTCGGACCTGCTTGCCAGATTATAAATGGAAAGAATTGAAAGGTAAACTATTTATATTTGTATAAATATATAAGAGTGACATGGTGTCTCACCTCAGGTAATCATTTCCATCAAATCCACCAGTACAATAGAGTATGCCATTGAGTTCCACAGCAGCAAGAGCAAATCGCTGTAATGAAGAAAAAGATCAAGGTAAACCAATTGAGAAATCAGACTTTGATCAACTCGACACTCATCAAAAATAATGAACATACAGAGAAGGCAACCCAAAATGAATAAAATTACATGTCATTTCAAACAGTCATAACATATACATAAGATTAAATGGGTATAATACTGATGTACATAAAATACAACTAAGAAATTCATAATTTATATATTTGATAATTTCATAATTTTAAGGATACTTTTGTAAACGTCAGCTTTGCTGGAACGGTAGTTTATTTGAATTAGGATTCTTATTTATGAGTTTTAGTTTTGATTTTTCCTATTTTGAGTTGATTTAGTATCTTGTATTTAGTTTTAAGATAATGTCTTTTAATAATGGGTTCCTCATCCTAGTTGTGTTAGGATTAGTTTAGTCTATAAAACAAATTTCCAACAATTTGCTTTAGAATTGTGTAATTCAATTCTTCCTTTTTCCACAGGTGTGATTCCTAAGCTTCTGGACGTGATTCCTAGGAGGATTTCCAATCTTTTCCTTATCTTCCACCTTCAATTAGTTCTGAAGTTTCAACTATCAGACAAATTACAAATTTTTCCACCAGCACATTGATAAGAAAGTTTGGATAGTTTAATCTCAAGCTCTCATACATCAATTTTGGTATTAGAGCTCCAAGATCTATGGAGTTCTCTACTTTGATATTCATCAACAATGATGAACTATCATCATGCCAGAGCTGATATACATGATGACAATATCAATACTTCCCTCACATTTGTTATCCAAAGCAATAGAGAAGTTTTAAAGAGAAATATTAGGATTGCTGATGTAAATTAGTATTTCAAACTCTGGTTAGTTGTCGTAATCAAGGAAAGAAGCTTATAATTAATGGTTGGAGTTGCATGAATGCTGTGTCAACATCTATGGTTGAATGCTTAAATCTTCTTATGGAACCACATCCATATCCATATAAGATGCTTTGGACCAATGACACTATTACTTTTATAATTCATAGTCTTGTTGATTTTAGATGTGGATCTTATTTAGGTTTTATATTTTGTGATGTTGTTACTAAACAAATAGTTATCTTGCATTATTTTTGGTCAACTAGAGTTTTGTAGACGAGGAGCATATCATAATAGGATAGAAAATAGTTCGATCAAGAATAAGAAATTTGTTTCAAAGCCAAAATGCTGTCTTAATTTTAAGAGATGCAAAAAAGACAAGTGCTAAGGCCTATGGAGGATGGACATAGAGCAAAACTTCAAAACACGCAACCAAAAACTTCAACACCAGATTCACATGCAGAAATTTCAAGGCAACATGAGGTACAGCATGTTGAACTACTAGATTCCTAAACAAGCAAAAGAAAGGCATTAAAAAAGCTATCCAAAATTCCAGAATGTCTCATCAATTAGCATTACAGGAGCAACAACTAAGGTAGCAAGCAAAAGAGCCTTTGCGAGATGCATATCAACATGAAGAGATAAAAAATCAGATTTAGCACCCTCAAAGTCTGCTCCACAGTATGCACTAGCAAGTCATTGACCATGAAGGGGAAGAACCAATTGAAGCTATGAAAATTTTAACAAGCAACAAGATATCAAACATGAACACATTCTGGTCATGAAAGATGGTTCAAGATGCTGAAATAGTTCTATTTATTGCTAGGATCCTAAAAGTGGAGTTTTTCATTCCCAAAATTCCACAGAACACTGAAGAGGCCTGAAGAATTTCAAATGCTATCAATATTCAAGAAGCGAAGGAACAGAAAACTAAAACATTACTAATGTTGCTTCTTAGGCTTTTCCAAACTTAAGATCAAGTTTTTCCCAACCAAGGGAGAATGATGAAAATAAGGAAATACAACTAAGAAATTCAGAATTATATGCTCTACAATTTTCATATTGAAGGGTATTTTTGTAAATTTAGCTTTGCTAGAACAGTAGGGTTTTTTATTTTAATTTTTATTTTTATTTATGTGTTTTTTTAATTATGTTTTCCTAGTTTGAGTTAGTATAGCATTTGTTATTTAGTTTTAAGATGGAATTCTTTTAATATAGGATTCCTCATCCTAGTTATTTTAGGATTAGTTTAGTCTATAAATATTAGGCTTGTATTGGTTTTCAGAAATTTTGCTTTAGAATTGTGTGATTTAATTCTTCCTTTTGACTTAGGTGTAATTCCTAAGCTTCTAGGTTTGATTCCTTCCATCTTTTCCTAACTTTCTACCTGCAATAAAATTTGAACTTCTAATTTTTAGATTAATTTTTTCTGCTGCATTTTGATATCAAAGCTAAGATAGTTTAACCTCAAGCTGTCCTACGTCAAACTATGAATTAGGTAAAGAGATTAATTTCTTATGACATGAATTTTACACATTTAAAAGAAGTATTTTAAATAAAATATCAGTTGACATGACTCCAGTTCAACCACGATCGAATCTCTAACTCCTAACCTTTTGATATTTCCATATTACAGATCAAGCTTGGTTTTAATTTCTTATTTCTTACAACTAGATTTCACATATGCAGATGCAAAGATTTCCCACTTCTACTTTCTAGGATATAATAGAACTCCAAGAATATGAAGCATGCATATTTTCTTTTACCTAAAATTTGAAAACAAATATCAACTTTCTTCGCGAACAAGGTGTAAATTAGATAACCAATCACTATGAGAAATATCACTTAAAAGTTAAAATGCACATCTTAATAACAGAACATCAAAATATTATAATATTAAAACACCATACTCTATATATGTACACTTCATATTCTTTAGGAGTTACTCGCCACAAGTTCTTTTCCTATTTTATATTTGTGTTGCTCTTTTCTTTAGGTTATAATAGGGCTGAAGTTTCCCAAGACCTAAATTTAATTAACTTCTAAAGAAACTAAACTAAATCAAAATTCCAAATATCAAATATTAGACAGAAGACAAAAACCGTAAACTACATAAAATTCAAAACATGAGAACTTTGACAGTCCAAGCATCTTGTGCAATCTGTTGAAAGAAGAAAAACTTTTCTAATCTACTTCAAATGCCCAAACAAAATTTTCAAATGATTTTTAGCCCCCGAACAACAGGGAGAAGAGGAACCCTAGAGTAGTTTCACCAAAAAGTATTATTTGCAAACAAGTTAATTTTCCATGAAAAGAGCAGCACTCTACTTTATGTTCAACATTTTCAATTTCGCAACTAAAGCCCCAAGAAAATCCAAGAAAGTAAGGAGCTTTATATTAAACTTGTTTATTGGAAATATCATCGACATAGCTAATTCCTAAGAATTCGAGGTTATCTCCTGCCACATGAACTTAAAAATGCTAAACTTTCTTGTGCAACTCAAACAAGTAAATGCACTAAAATAAGCAATACATTCACCTTTTGTAGCATTGATCTAGTTGGAATCCATCTTCCAACATCTAAATCAAGCATTTCAACGTCTGCAAAGCATTCCAACCCATTACCACCACCAACTGCAAATATTTTGTCATTTAAAGTGGCACCACCTAGACTCCCCCTTTTCCCAGTCAAGGAAGGGCGTAAAGTCCATTGATCATTTGTTGGATTATATGATTCAACTAACATGAATAAAAAAGAGATGTTAAAAATGAATAGACAATAATCTTTTTTTTTTTGGTAAATAACCATAACTAATCAAGAGCCAATACCTGTATCATACCATGAATTGCCATTACCACCACCAAAAACATAAATCTCATCATTAAGTCTTGCAATGGAAGCATATGAACGAGAAGCACTCATAGGCCTTAGGGACTTCGAGACAGTTAGAGAAGGATGATATAAATCTAAAGTAGATAACCATGATTCACCATCATATCCCCCAACTAGGTAGATGGAGTTAGTAGGATCCAGTTGCACCTCATCAAGTGAATCACATGTTGCATCATTACCATTTGTCAAAGAAAGATTATGCCTAAACTCCAACATCATACAACGATCTTTCAATTGTTGAATTTGTCCTTCAGCTTCAACCTAAAAAGGCCACAAATGAAAAAAAAAAAAAAGCATGTGATAAAATAAAATGAACATAAGCTCCATTTTCCATAAACAAGACTACGCAACAAGTCAAATATGACATACTTGAAGCTATGAACAATGTGATAGCGTACAATAGGAATAGATAAGATAGCCAGGGACTATGATCATTTACTAAAGAGAAGTTTCATAAGAGTTTAAAAGAAAAAAAAAAGTGGTTTTCTAGTTTCTAACTAGTATAAATAAAATCTTGAGCATTATTTTCAATATGTACCCATATTGAATCAATAAAATGCATTATATCTGTTCTCTCATTGTCAGAAATGTACATGCCCACATTGCACGCAACTGCACATTCAAAAACATGATATTTAGTGGAGAATAAAGCATCATGGAAATGAATCTATCAAGAAATTTAAAGCATACAGAGGACATTAAAACAAAAAAAATAAAACATAAACAAAAGAAAGTCCTAATAGACAGCGTGTCATTAAATCCCTAGGTAAAACTTATATTAGCAATTCACAGAAGGTCATATTCTTAAATGGCCCAAATATGATAATTTCTTTCCTTCAAAGAGTAACAGAATCATTCAGATGCACAGGGCAACAGACAATCAAATGTTTAATACTACTAGCTCTGGAACCAATAACAATTAAATAAGGAACACTGCAAAAATAGTACCAGCTTCTGCTCCAAATGATACACCTTTGCAATTTGGTCTACTTTAAAAGCCTTGAGCTCCTCGATCAACTACTTATGTGCAGAATACAACAGATACGTAAGAAGGTAAAGAGAAAGCTGTAACTGCATTAGCCATGGAAGCAAAAGAAAGTTACCTGAGTTATCATGGATTGACAAGCAGGTGAGGCACATGAAATATCTTCATTTTTCTCTCTAGAGCCCAGTTGTCCCCTAGAAAAAACTTTCTCCTCTATGAAAGTATCATTCACAGAAGTAGAACTTTTTGCACAACCCATCAAAGACAAACCTCTTTCATAGTTAAGAGCCAATTCTTGCAGTTCGTGTGATGTAAGGTCATTCTGAACTTCTTTCACTTCATTCATGTTCACTTGATTTTCTAGAGGCTTGTTCTTGCAATCTAAAGAAGCATCATCAGAAGAATTTATACTGCAATTTGAACGAACCTCAACTTCAGAAGCAAGCATTTTATACTCTTCATCTCTTCTTCCAGGCAAGGATATAGGCTGGTATATGGTTCTTGACTTTGTTGTATAAACTGGCACAGAAATACCAGGAGGAATTGGTGAAGGTGCAAATAACGACATCAATTTGCTGGCTTGTGCATGGTCAAGCTCAAACCAGAAATGATTACGATTGTAGTAGTTGTCCAAAATTATGGGCTTAAACTTTTCTTCGGGCAGAGGATGGCATTGTAAACGGACATGAATTTGAACCTTATAAAAAGTAGCAGAAAATCAGTAGAAGAGCTTTCCTCTGATCTTTAACCCATGATGTCTCAGACAAAACCATGTGACTAAATTAGACCATCGTAGCAAAACTTCATATAATACCTGTGCAGGATATTGTGTTCTGCGTGAACCATCAGTTGTCCATCCATATGGGTCAATATTCATTTGGCCTGAACTAGCAGAATCAAAGATTCCATGTAGTTTCTTGTCGTTATAGTTGAAAAGAAAAAGTGGCAAACCAGGGTCAATGTTCTTTACATAAGAAAAATGCGAAGCTGGCAGACCTGATCAAATTAGAGCAAAAGAAATTCATGAAGGCCAACAAAACTCTGAATCGCCCATCAGCTGCTAAAAATTCAGCTCAGAGTCACAGATGTCCAAATCAAAAAAAGAAAAAAAATCACATGCAAGTATATATCATAATGTTGTGGTCAACTCTGTCTCTCTGTTTTCTTTTTGGGATTTGCTGAGAAGCACAAATTCAAAACATCACGCTTTTTTATGGGCTGTGGTAATTAACATTTGACATTGTACAATTTGGATGATAGTAAATCGAGAATAATAGGAAAAACTAAAAGAGAAAGCCTGTACATGGTATAAAAAGCCATGCATGAAGAGAAGAAGTATGATGATTTACCGAAGATTTGTTTAGAGAGACACTCATTCATTGTATTGTTCTTGCAACCAAAAATGACACCTCCAAGTTGACTCTTCTCTAAATTTCTAGCAAAGGGTATGCCGTTTACAAAATTTTTAGGCATAGTCCCACAACCATCAACTTTGTAGAGATGTGTTTTTCTGCCAAACCCCAGACTGCGATATTGATAAAGATACTATTATACTATGTTAAAATGTTCCCACAATTCAAAACTAAAATAAACGATAAGTTACAGGCAGGCAAATAAGCGAATCGCGCAGTAATCCAAGAGAATTAAATATCTTTAAGAAACGAATGCAAAAAAAAAAAAAATGCATGATCGTTAATTTTTCTAAGGCGCCTGAAAGACAAAAAAAAAATGAAGGTCAATGAAGGTATTACAACAAACCAAATTCCCATACAATACAATGAGCAAATACAAACCATAAAGAGCATTCTTGATATTGCAAGGATCAAATTCAACTGAAATCTATAGAGTTCAAGTAAAGACTCGGGGAAATGTGAAAACTATTCCAGAGAATAACCATCATCAAGTTGAAATTAAAGTTTCTAACAGAAAATAACAACATCAAATAAGAAAAATACAACTCAAATAAAATACGACAGGACAAACAAAAAAGAAATAGCAAAAAAAAAAGGAAAAAGGAAGGAAAAAGAATACAAAAACCCTAAGATTCAAAAACTTGACGGAAAATAAAAAGCTGGAGATCGAACGATTAGAGAAAGGACAAAAAACACAAGTAAAGGAAAGGCATTGCGTTGTGCACTGCACAAGTATAAAAGAAACAGTGAGAAAGAGAAATGTCGATGATAAAAGATAATCTTACCGATGGAGTGGTGATGGAAATGGCAAGACGAAGCTGACAGTGTCTGGCTGTGAACAGAAAGATGGTATTCCACTCCACCACTACTCTTAATGCTAAGCGCTAAACTATATACAATTACGGAAGCGTCAAGGGTGCCCGTTTCATTCCTGCTAAATATGTCCTTACAATTAAAATCTAGATGCCACATTTTTAAGTTTAACATGAGTTACTTTTTGGTGCGTGCATAATGATTATTTAACTTGTTATTTATATTATTTTTTATAATTATTTTCTAATATTTTCAATTTAATAAAATTATTACTATAATATGTTATTTAAAATTTTATTATAACATATGATTTTAATCTTAATAAAATTTTAGTTTAACACATCATTCTATTTATATTATTATAAATTTCATTTAAAATTATATTATTATACATATCACTTTTATAATCAAATTTTTATCTTTTAAAATTTTATTATTATACATATTATTTAAAATAAAATAAATTTTTATAAACATAGTAAAGCAAATACTATAATCCTTAAAATTATACAATGGAAAGATATTTTTTTGTTAGATGAGTGGGTTTTAGGAGCTGTCCCTCCATCTGAACTTAAGAAAATAATAAAACCAAACATAAACCTAAGTAAATAGAGCAATATGATGATGGAAAAGTAAAATTAAAATTTGCTAGACATAGTATAAGTTCACAACATTCTGATACATCTTCGACTAATTCAACTATAGATATAAGAATGGCTTCACAAATATCATCTATTATTTATACTTCATATAATGAATATAAACCAATTTTACAAACTTTTGTTAAACCTAAGTACTCTACATTTGATGTACCAGAATCAAACTATAGATTAAAAAATATAAATTATAATTCAAATATACCACATTCTTTATTTGATAATTTAGGTTCATTAGATCAAATCAATATAATGAACAAATGAGCTCGTCATCATAATCACCTGCAGCTATAACAGAAAATATAATAAATCAAGATAGGAAAGTAAATGTTATAACTAAAGAATTTGTCTTTAATGAAGAAGAATTTTATAATGAAATAACAGTTATAAAAAATATAGAAAAATTATTAAAAATTACTAAAAAAATAATATTAACAAATTAAAAGAAGAATAACATTAGGTTTGTGAAAGATAATCACGTAAAATTAAATTTTTTAGTTGGTTTAAACAAATTTATAAAAAAAATATATAAATCCAATAACTATGAGAAATAAAGAAACATAATGGAATGTAAAAAATAAAGTAATTCAGTCTGAACACCCACCTAAAATGAATAGTTCATTTAATGATGAAGAGCACGAAATAATGATATCATCATTTAAAATTATAACAGAAAATTATCCACAAAGAAAAATATAGAATAAAATAATTTTAGTAATACACATCTTTGTAGTATAGGAAAACAGTTGAATAGGATAAAAAAATCTATAAAAGGGAAGCAAATTAAAATAGAAGAAGATTATAAAGAAAAGAAATTAAAAACTCATGTTTTAAAACCATATTAAATTTCTATTAATAGTCAAAAAAAAAGAAGATAAAAATTTTAATTTCATAAAAGCAATTAAAAAACAATTTAAAAGTATAGCCTTAACATTTGGTACTAAGATAATTAATATTGTTCCACATGACATTACTTCAGAATTAGAGGAAAACTCTTCCACTGAAACTGAGGATTTAGAAACGTTTAGTAAAACATTAATTCCACAAATAAATTATATAGCTCATAATCAATAGATAGTTTCAGCACCAGATCTTGGTATAAATGATAGGTCAAATATTTTATCATAATATAAATATAATGCCTCTTCTGTCTATTAATGGAACGTAGATAATTTATCTGAATATAATATTCTTAGTTTATTACAACAAATTATAATGGCTGCAAATGCTTATAGGACACAAATAAATACTATTGATAAAACTATAGCAGAACTAATAATTGCTGGTTTCACGAGTCAATTAAAAAGGTTGGTGGGATAACCATTTAATAGATAATCAACACCTAGAAATATTAAATGCTATAAAAACCTGGAACACCTATATTAGATGAATATGGTAATACTTTACAAGATATTGTATCTACATTAATTCTAATTATATCATTACATTTTATAGGAGATCCAAATCATTTAAAAGCTAAAAATGCAGAATTATTAAGCAACCTTAGATGTAAAAAATTAAGTGATTTTTAGCATTATAAAACAACATTTTTAACTCGTATAATACTTAAGGAAGATTCTAATCAAGATTTTTAGAAAGAAAAGTTTTTAGCTAGACTTCTATTTTTCCTAGGAGAAAAAGTGAGAAATAATATAAAACAAGAATTTGAAAATCATATACCTTATAGTTTATTAACATATGATCAATTAATTAGTATAATTCAAAAAGAAGGTTTAAAACTTTGTCAGGATATAAAATTATAGAAATCAATTTTATTATTATACATATTATTTAAAATTTTATTTTAAAATTAACAAATCATGACATTTTAATTTTTATAATCATATATTCAAGTTTAATTGAATAATAATCTTAAAATTCAATTGAAATATTTTGTATGATTGATTCTTTATTATTTATTTATGTTAGACCCAAGGTTTTGAGTATTGTATCACGTGTGAGTCAATTTAAGTTATTTGCAATTTTCTAAGTGTTTTTGTGTTTGGTACGAGTGTACCACTCATGGTACGGGCGTACCAATTATCATATATGAATGGTACGACCAGACAGCTAGGCGTACCAAGTGTGTATTGTTTCATTGGTTTTGGTACGGGCGTACCAATGAGTGGTACGACCGTACGTCAACTCGCAGGAATTTAGTTTGTCAGTAAACCTGCTTTGGTACGGGCGTACCAATGAGTGGTACGGCCGTACGCGAACTCGCAGGAAAATTTGTTTGTCAGGAAACTGGGTTGGTACTGGCGTACCAAGAGATGGTACGGCCGTACCACAGTTCCCTCCCATTTTCCAACGGTTAGTTTTGAATCCATACGGGCGTACAAATACTGTACGGCCATACGCATCTTAGAAATTAGGTTTTAAAGTCTGTAAAACGGCTAGTTTCACAACAACAACTTTTACACTTTCTTTGCTAACGAAAAAAATACTTGCAGAGCAATTGTTCTTGAGCTATTCTCACCTTTTACAAGTAAGTTTTGAGCTTATTTCTACATTTGCTCTTTGTGCATTATTGTAATCTTTGTGGGTTTGGTGTGAGATTAATCCATTGGGGATTATTGTGTATTTGAGTTGTGTGTGAGGATTGATATTGTAAAGGTTAGAGTGTAAGCCTTGAAAACACTGGGAATTGGATTCATTTATGAATCCTTTGTTGTAATTGATTGAATTTTTAGTGGAACCCTAAGTAGAGACTTAGGAGAAAGTGGACATAGGCAAGAGTTAGCCGAACCACTATAAACCGCACATGTTGCCAGCAATTGTAGGGATTTCATTTGGTATCAGAGCGTTTGGTGCTCATTATTAGAAGAAGTGAAATTCTTGAGTTAAAGATCCTATGGCAACCGAAAGTCAATCCTACACAAGACCCCCTTACTTTCATGGAACCGATTATCCCTATTGGAAGCATCGAATGGAAGTATTTTTGGATAGCAATGGATGTAAGCTATTTGATATGTTGAGGAAAGAGTATTCTCCACCTACAATCACAATTGAAGGAGTTGTCTCTCTTAAGGATAGAGATAATTGGACACTTGAAGAGAAGAATGCAAATTACAATAATAAGAAAGTGATGAACATGCTTTATTGTGCTATTAGTCGTGAAGAATATGGTCAGGTATCTCATTGTGTCACAACTAGACAAGTTTGGATTGCCTTAGAAACACATCATGAAGGAACCAACCAAGTTCGGAACAAGAAAATTCAATTACTCACATATGAGTATGAATTATTCAAGATGAAAGCAGGAGAATCAGTTTCGGAAATGTACAACTGGCTTATGGTGATAGTGAATGGCTTAATAAAGCTCGGTAAGGTGTACCAAAGAGAAGACATCAACAATAAAATCTTGCGAGTTTTACTGAAAAAGGATTGGGAGGCTCGAGTAACATCTATCAAAGAAGCTAACGATTTGGAAGTTCTATCTACGGATGTGCTCCTTGGAAAACTCCTAACACATGAGATAACTCTAAAGCAAGAAGTTAAGGAAGATAAAAGACGAGGGATTGCTCTCAAAGCCACTAAAGAAGAAGATTCCTCCTCAACTAGTGAAGGAGAACTAGAAGATGAAGTGGCTCTTCTTTCTGAACGTGTGAAGAACTTCATCAAGAGGAAGAAAAATGAAAAGGATGGCAAGAAACCATTTGAGCCAAAGAGAGACTTCAATCGGAGGGACTTCAACCGTAGAGACATCCCAAGGAGAAGTCAAGTCACATGTTTTGAGTGTAATAAAACCGGACACATGAGGAATGAATGTCCACTCCTCAACAAGCCATCCAAGCCCTTCAAAAAGAAGGCATTGAAAGCCACATGGAATGATGATACCGAATCAAGTGAAGCAATGTCCCATGATGAAGGAGGCACCAATCCATGCTTCATGGAGATCCAACATGAGGATGAAAAGGATGAGGTAACCACATCATCTCAATCTTACTATAGTAATGATGAATTAAATGATGAAGATGATGATT
>CANYBF011368197.1:0-23837 GCA_948192965.1 Dalechampia spathulata | reverse complement strand
CCACACCCCGACCCCTAACCCCCGAATCTCCCCCTGATGGGCAGATGTCGTCGCTCCGCTCCGTTCGCTCGTTGCGCTACGCTCCACTCGCTCACTCCGCTCCTCACCGACATCTACCCCTATACCAGTATAAGGGCTATACCTAACATAACGCATACCAATCACATACACAAGCCATCCCTCAGCTAATCGAGAAGACACGCTTCCCAATAAGGTGATGACTCACTAAACAAGCCAATAAACACAAGGAGTACAATGCAAAGCCATACGTTGTCATGCTATTCATGCACATAAATTCATGCATTCCAAACCAAAGCAATTCACATTCACACATAAGCACAAAACCATCAAGCAATCCTACCATTCATCTACACATACATGTGCATAATTGCATAACTCCTAGGGTCTCTAATGTAGGTGTAACAAAAATAATTAATGTACAAGTAATCATCAATAGTATTTTAAATTTATATTTAATATTTTGAAAAATCTTTCCAAGAAGCTAATGAATTATGACGAACATATTCCGTTTCAGTGGTATATCTTTTAGTTGGAATAAAAAATAATCCTTTTTTTTTATATCTTTTTTTGGTTGTATGTAGATGGAAAATAAAGCTTATTTTGGATTCATTTAGCGGTGAGATGAGAGTTGAGGGGCCAAATTGAAATTTTATCAAAATATAAAGTCACAAGCATAAGCTTTTTGCCGCCGCCCTTTAATTCTCCTTCCGGCTTAAAACGAACCGTAACACATGCATTAAAGTGATCCACGAACCCAACGAATTCAATTTGTTCTATTGGAAATTGGCTGCGAGGGAGAGATTAGTATTAAAAGCTGGTTTCTGTAAATTTATGGCTGCGAGGAGATTGTTGAGAGATTTCATACACCGAAAAGCAAGAGATGGTGTTTTTATTAGATGTTACAGTTCTGCTTCTTCTTCTGGTCCACAGCAACCACTCAAATCGCTTCCTAAAATACCTCATTTCTCCAGAAAAGTAATATTCCCTCCTTTTCTTATTATTTTCTTATTGTTTTTTAGGAATCGCTTTAATTTTTTCTATGAATTTGAGCTGTAGGGTAGAGTACTGACGGGAGCTACTATAGGACTGATCATTGCCGGTGGTGCTTATGTGAGTACAGTTGATGAAGCCACTGTCTGGTACTTCATTTCCTACATTTACCATTCTTTTTCTTTAACTTTGCTTTGTGCGTTCCATATAAATATCGTTATAAAATTTTCCAAATTTGTTTTGTTTGGTTTTATTTCATGGATTTTTACATCTGCTGATGAATTCAATTTAAATCTAATTTATTTTGTTTGATTACCTCCAAACTCGAGAATTCACCCTCAAATTATTATCATTATTGTTGCTAGTGCTATCATTCTCGAATGAGATGAATTTTCATCGTTCTATTTTGACCACTATAATCTGTTTGTAATTTTCTTTTATCCTTTCTTGGCCTTAAATTAGGTTAGTCAATTTCATTTTGTTCTAGTTGAAGACTTTAACATGGATTGCTTATTTTCTTAATTCGTGGCTATGAAACTTATCCTGTGTAATGTACTGATTGCAGTGGTTGGCTATTCAATGCAACAAAACTCGTCAATCCTTTTTTTGCACTTCTGGATGCTGAAGATGCTCATAAACTTGCTGTATCAGCGGCTGCCCGTGGTTGGGTTCCAAGGGAGAAAAGGCCTGATCCATCAATTTTAGGTTTACAGGTCTGGGGAAGGAAGTTCTCAAACCCTTTAGGTCTTGCTGCTGGCTTTGATAAAAATGCTGAGGCTGTTGAAGGTTTGCTTGGTTTGGGATTTGGATTTGTAGAGGTTGGTTCTGTTACCCCTGTTCCACAAGATGGTAACCCAAGGCCACGCATTTTCAGATTGCGCGATGAAGGGTAAGAATTTCATTGAAGTCTTTTGCCTCTTCAAAATCATTCAAAATTTAAAATCAGTCAGTTGCCGGTTTTTTTCCCTGACTTTTAGTCTGTACAAGTATTTCAGCATCAATTTATGTGACTACGATTTTTTTGGTCAGAGCAATTATCAATCGCTGTGGCTTTAACAGTGAAGGCATAGTTGTTGTTGCAAAGCGATTAGGTGCCCAACATGGAAAGAGGAAGCTGGATGAAACTTCAAGCGGCCAATCTTCTCCAAGTGATGATATCAAGCATGGAGGAAAAGCTGGTCCAGGCATTCTTGGAGTTAATCTTGGAAAAAATAAGACTAGCGAAGATGCTACTGCAGATTATGTCCAAGGGGTTCATACTTTATCCCAATATGCTGATTACCTGGTAAATATGTTTCTTTTTTCAAAGAAAAGTTTTGGATAGAATGAAAAAGTCACTGTTCTTATTCTATTGAACTTTCTCTAGTCACCTTGTAAATGCTTTGACATGATAATGTAGGTGGTAGTGAATCATGTGAGCAGTCACCCAAATAAAACATAATTTCTATTACAAAATACTGATATTAGTTCATATAACTTCATCTATAGAAGTTAAAAATGTATTGCCAATTTAAAAACCTTGTATCTCCTCAAAGATGATTAAGGAGGTGTTTGATAACTTGGCTTTTTCCTTGATTTATTTTTTTCATCATTTATAAAATCTAAGTTAGAATTAATAATAGATGTTACCAACTAAATTTACTTGATTAAATCAAATTAAGATAAGATTTTTGACTTATTTTTTCTACTTCATATGTTAAATTATTTATATTTCAAAAATTTCTGTCAAAAACACTATTATATTGTTAATGAGATTTCCTTTTCTATAAATTCCTAGTTGTGGCTTGTTCGTAGGGATTCTAATTAGGAACATATTTTTAGGAGTATATCTTATATTCTTCCCATTCTATTTATTTCCTATATTATAATATGTATAAATAGGATGTATCTAACCCTTTCATAATAAGAAGAAAGAATCACGTCTCTTTGTATTATATATCATCAAGGAAACATATAACTAACATTTAAAGTCATTTTTGAAGGTTAAATATATCAAATCAACAAATTTCATAGATCTTTTAGCAATTCATTTATCAAACAACTTATTAAAAACTTGAGAATTTCATTAGTGCAAGATGCATTAAGGCATAAAGGGGTCTTGGAACCTAGGTGCAAGGTGTAGGCACGCCCTTTTTGAAGATGAGGCCAAAAAAAATTGTATAATTAAGTTAATAATGCCTTACCATAAAACTTAAGATTATTAGTTTGCATATCTAAAATAGAAAGCACACTTAAAGTCGTTCAAAATAATATTAAACATCATAATCTACTAAATATCTCTAAAGCATTTTCTCCAAGTTTACTCATCATCATCATGCTCATCTTATTCATCTATTTTTTCATTATCATTATTAATTCCATCTTCTTCATCTTCTTCAAAGTCACTCTCTTCGTCTCCAAGTGCTAAAGAAGTTTGAAACTAGACAACAAAATACAAAGATATTCTTCATTGATAAACAAAAAAATATAGCATATATTTATATTAATAGATATCAAAAACGAAATTAATAAATCAAATGTGAAAATTAAATTATCAAAATAATGTGAAAACTAAACTATGTTAAAGAAAACAATAAAAACAACATAAAAGACTATTATTTAATGAAAAATTGTAGAAAAATAGCATGAGAAACATTATTAATTAATAATAAAGAATCTAAAAATAGTTGAGAAGAAATTTGGCATTGAAAAAAGCCATGGTTTAAGTTTTTTTTTTTTTAAAAAAGGATAATACAGAATATTGTAAAGTCATGCCTTTTTGCGCCTTGGTTGCACACTTAAGGGGTGGGTCTTATCACCTAAGCCCTTGCCTGACAAAGGTTGCCTGGCTTCGCTGTTTTAAGGCATTGAGACTGAAGCCTTGTGCCCCAAGCATACCTTTAACAACTATGTTAATATTTAAATTTCAGTATTCAATATTTCTATTTTTTAATTTACCAAACACTACCTTGCTAAATTTGCTTTTGGTTTTCTAAACGGATATGATATGTTTCCAACATTTGCATTTTGTGCTTAAGATGCATGCAACCTGAGACAAATTTCTATATTTCTATTAGTCAATCCATGAGGTAGTTTTTTCTTAATAAGATTGAAGTTGGATGAATTAAATAGAGGAATTTGACATGAATTATATGCAGGAAAAATGATTGATAGAACTCTATACTATTGCAATTTTATTAAATTTATCCTTAAGTGGATAAAGAGGCTAGTCCAAAACATTAGTAGGATTGATGCGAGACAAAGTGGACACTTCTTTAAGATACGAACAAGGAGCCATCGAGTGGATAAGAGGATTAGTATTGGTATATGGAATATAGGGTCCTTGTACGGAAAGATGGATCTAGTGGATACTATGGAGAGAAGAAAAGATAATATTGCTTGTATCCAATAAACCAAATGGGTATGTGAAAAGAGTAAATAAATTGGAAGTACTGAATACAAATTATGGTACAGTGGTGAGGAGATGAATGATAATCGAGTAGGTATCATCTTAGATAAGTGATTGAAGGACATGATGGTTGCAATGAGAACAGTGAGATATACTTATTTGGATTAAATTGATCTTAAAAGGACAAACAAACTATTAATATGGTCAGTGCCTATGCTCCACAAATAGGTTTAGATGGTGAATGTAAGCAAACATTTTGGGAGAGAGTTTTGGAAATTCTCTGGAATAATACCAAATGATCATGTTGTTAGTTTGATCTAACACCTTCTGCTGTCTACATAATTTTGAAACTAATCTGGGATTGCATATTTCTCCCTTTTGCAGGTTATTAATGTTTCGTCACCCAACACTCCTGGATTGCGTATGCTTCAAGGAAGAAAACAATTAAAGGACCTTGTTAAGAAGGTTTAAAAAGAGAGAAGGGTTAAATTACTGTTATGTCCTGTTTTGATATTGAATCATTTTTTTTTTAAAGAAAAATTTTTTACTTTTTCTTTTCCTATAGGTTCAAGCTGCTCGAGATGAAATGCAATGGGGTGAAGAGGGTCCACCTCCTTTGCTTGTGAAGATTGCACCTGACTTGTCAAAGGAAGACCTTGAAGACATTGCAGCAGTGTGTAAATGCTCTTAATTTTTCTTTTTGTGTCATTTTCTTGTACTTCTAGATGCTGCATTCTTACACTTCTTTCTAATTTTAGGTTGCTCTTGCACTTCGCTTGGATGGACTGGTGGGTATTTGTGCCTCGCCCCTCTCCCACCCATTGAGAACTGAAACTGTTTTCTATCTGTAAATAATAATGGTGTGGTCTTCAGAAGTCTTAGTTTACATCTTGTTTTAAAATTGACTGATATGTGACAGTTAAGAGTGGTAGTTAAGATTTTCATGTATAATTGTGCTTGCTCTAATTGTTGATAACGAAGCTTTGCTTCAATGCATATTGTTTAGCTTCAGTGGCTTCATCTTTTGAAATTTCTTATTGCTTTTACTTGGATGCCACATGTTGTTTTATATATGACAGCTATGACAATTTTTTATTATTTTAGTGACACTGTTGTATGTAGTCAATTAGAGGAGGGAATTAGCATTTAAATGACGTTGTATTGATTGGCATTTGGTTTTGCACTTAATAAAGTTGAGCTATATGCATTTCTCAAATTGTAACTTTTAACCAATTGTGAACATGTACAATTACAATATGAATTACGTTATTTTTAGTTTGTGAAATTCTACGAGACCAGTTTTGACATCCTTGAATATTACTCAGCTAAAGAAAGGATGGTGTATGATGATGTCATCAATGGATTTTCGTTGAACTTGAGATGTTTATTGATTTTATCTTTTAGCATTTTACATGCAACTTTTTACAGATCAAATGCATAATTGATGCAATTTTTTTTCTACTTGATACTCGTATTGATTTATCTGGCCTTTGGACAGATTATATCAAATACAACCATATCACGGCCAGATCCTGTAAGCAAGAATCCAGTGGCTAAGGAGGTTGGTGGTTTAAGTGGCAAACCTCTATTCAGTCCATCCACTAACATCTTGAAAGAGATGTATATATTGACGAGGGTATTCCTGCTGAACCGTGATTGTTGTTTTCTTTTTCTTAATATTCTGTGGTAAATTCTTAAACATAGATCATTGTCAATTGGTATTTTCATCATAATGTGGATTTGTTAATATGTGGTTGGAGTCACTTAAGCAACATGATAATGCACCGTTGGATAAAGCATATTTGTCAATATGTGATATGGTGATTATATCTCTTCAAATTTCAATTGTTATTTTTCAGTTCTCAATGTTGAAGTGGGGCCAAGGAATCTAGCTCACATTTTTTATGCCGTTATGCAAAGTCTCCTGCTTTATGTCGTTGAATGGCCAATGAATATCTCCTGCCACTTCAATTGTTCAAGTATTATTGTTATGTTGACTGCTAAGTACTTGTTGTGATCCAATATCTATTAGAGGATGATCATTATTTAATTTGATCTTATTTATTTCTATTTCATGGTAGTTTGTTGCACATGCTAGGCATTGTTTTAGATTAGAAAATAGAAAGAAATATGAATTGGATTGAATGATTTTTAATTGAGTTTCTTCCATATAATATTTTGTTCTGTCTGTTCCATTTCCTTTTGTACCATTTCGTCTACTATGATACCGTTTAACCCTCTTTGGAATGTACTGTTTTATGAACTATGCAAATGGTATCTCAGTAAAATGTTTGTGTACCTTCTGGAAGTGGCTATCGTATCTTGGTTCATATGTTTCTGTTTGTGGTAGTTAATATATAATATCTGAATAAATTTATTGATAGTTCAAATATTTATTTTTAACAGGGAAAGATTCCTTTAATAGGCTGTGGCGGCATAAGCAGGTAATTATAGATAGCATCTTTATCACCTAGTTGATTTTGTATGACATCAGAATTAATTGTTTTTGCCTTTTCGTTCTTTTGACTTTTTAATTAGTGGTGAGGATGCTTATAAGAAAATTCGAGCTGGAGCAACTCTTGTTCAGCTTTACACTGCATTTGCCTATGGTGGACCTGCCCTAATTCCTCAAATAAAGGTACTATTCTGATATGCTTAAGTTTTGCTGTCTAAGGAATTATGAGAGAAGAAAATGGAGAAAAAGGTCATGTTCTAATTGAAAAACCATGACTTTTTGTACAAATT
This sequence comes from Dalechampia spathulata, assembly GCA_948192965.1. Lineage (NCBI taxonomy): Eukaryota > Viridiplantae > Streptophyta > Magnoliopsida > Malpighiales > Euphorbiaceae > Dalechampia > Dalechampia spathulata. The sequence continues at coordinate 16,693 of CANYBF011368197.1, read as the reverse complement.
GAATCAACTTAATGAGTTTGCAATATTTTTCATACCTACTTGATGTGGATAATCGACAACATACTTAGCACTATTCCTTAAGGATGGTTATACTTGACAATATGATATGGGACGACCGGAATGGTTCACAAAATTTAGTAGTTCGCATGATTAAGCCAAATAGGCTTTGCTATCATGTTTTATTTTGGGGTAGTTAGTAAAATGTCATTCTTAAACTTTGCATTTTGAGAAAAATTTCAACACCACCATTACCATTACCATTGTCAACTAACCATTGCATCCATAAATAATCAAATTCTCTAACTGCCTTCTCTTTTGTTTCCTAACGTCACTTTAAAGCAAGAATACGGCTAATTAACTGTTCCATGTGTCAGCAACTGTCTGTTTCTCTCTTTCCTTGTGTGATAAACCATGAGTTGTCTTGGGCCACGCCTTGACACATGCATATTAGGGATAGTTACAAAAATGATAGATTTTACTTCGTATTTGCAATAATGTTAGATGATTTGAAGATTTTGCAAAAATAATATTTTTTTCTTGCAGAAATAATAATTTTTTAATAGTAAATCTATATTAAATAAAATAAACTTTTTGCCACCTAAAGTAAACCTAGTTTTAAATCTTAAAAAGTGTTATTTTTTGTAAATATTTTTAAAGATCCTTTATTTTTGCAATTTTTCAAAAATTCTGACATTTTTTAGATTTTTTTCCATTTTTGTTGATTCTATTCATACATATCTAATCATCCTTAATTAAATAATCTTTGTTCTACAAATAAAAAAATGAAATATTATTTTTAAGACATAAATATGCCTAAAAATATTGTTGTCCTAATTTAATAAATACGTCCTCCATCTGATTTGAAAGTGTTGCCTTGTAAATATTTTTGTTGTCATTTAGTTGTCTTTTTGTAAAACCAAGAGCGTTTATTATCTGTGTTTTTTCAACTTTTTGTCATTTTTATTTTTTTTTGTCACTTGTTCCTCTCTTGATTAAATATAAGCAACGGTATTTTAGTTAATTACAATTGTTTTTGCTAGCGTTGAAATAGTTTATTCGTTTTGTTAAGCTTTATACATTTTTCACCATCAAGGGAAAAGAAAGCCTTATCCATTTTTTGTGCTGACAGAAAAAGAAAAGAAGGATTTTGGGCTCTTAAAGCCTCAAAAAAAGAAAAAAGCAAAAAAAAGCAATGAGATAACTATCCTCTGCTGTGAAAGAGTAACTCTTTTCTTTATTTGTGATTTTTCTTTTGTTGAAGTGGGAATTTGACCTTGACGCGTATCTCGTTCATGATTGAATAAAAACTTAGAAACACCTGAGTATGTGTGTAACTGAATCTTCTTTGAAGCTTTGATCAAAGTTGAGATATTGAAAGATGTATGAATCAACTTCATAAACCCTGACGGTAAATGGTTACTATGACTTAGCTGCCCTCTATCTGATTGCTCAACTTCAATCACCTGTTTAGTGGTAGCGTTCACTACTTCTTTCACCCTCAGCTTGGTTTGGTGAACATGCATGCGCCCTTTCAGACCGACTGTAATATAGTCGCATGCTATATGCGTGGGTTTGTATATATACACATTCCTGAGCTCAGCATATACATTCCTTTACTGCTCAAATTTTGCAACTCTATCCAATATTTTGAATAGAAGAAACCTTAAAACTTGAAGTGGGAAAGTGCGTATTGCTTCACCAGGGCCCCCTGTATTTGTGTTTTGGGTTGAGTTAGTTGAAATGTTGTGGATTGGCTGCAGGCTGAATTGGCGGAGTGCTTGGAAAGGGACGGGTTTAAGTCTATCATCGAAGCAGTTGGTGCAGATCACAGATAATTCGGTGAGTATCTGAGAACTGGAGGAAGAGAGAGCTGATTCTCTGCATCTTGCAACTGTCTTCATTTCAATATACTGCAGTTTTTAAGTAAAAATCGGATGTTTTGATTTTGTGACATGCGAGAATAGTGTTCAAGGGCATTGGACGAGAAATTGTAATTGTAGAGAATTGCGTCATGGAAGCTGCAGGCAACCATTGATATAGCCATTTTTGTAAGAGAAACTCGTGGGTTTTTCTTGGCCAGTCAGGATTACATTGAATTCTCAAGTGAAACCAAGACTTTCAATCAGCCCGTAGTATGATCATGACAAAGAAAGAGTCGATCAACCATTTCCATTTTTAAAATTTGTTAAAAACTTTACATCTTTTAAAATCTATCAAATCATGTTAACAAAGTGCTTAAACTATTATCATTTTTACGTATTTTTCAAAAATATAACAAAGTCCAAAAGATGACAAAAAATATACAGCATGCGCATTCTTCTTACTTCCTTTTTATTTTTGATTGGATACATATATTGTATGACATATTGTATGATTTGATATATACAGTAATACATGCGTTGGGTGTAACATTTTTTTCAATTATCATGTTAAGTTAATGTTTCATTCCATATTATGTGAATACTTATGGCTATGTGGGATGAATTTGTTGTTCCTCTCATTTGGGTGTGGTAGGTTATGCATGTGAGTACTTCCACCAATTAATTATTAGCATAGACAATCAGTTGGCAATCACTGCGTCAATTCCCATAAGGCATTCGTCAATCACCAAAGACATGTTCTTTATGTCCAAATTTGAATTATAGGTGGTGGAACAAAATAGTAAGTTTTGTTCGTTTATATTCTCAAAGACTCTGCAAAATTCTGAGTTCATTTTGCTCAAGCATTCATCTTCTGATTCTTTATGGAAGAAAGGAAGAAATTTATGCTCTAATTAATGACACAAGTAGAGGATTTTTTTTCTTTAAGATCTACACTCTTCTTAAAAGCTTTGATTGTTAGGTGTTGGTATTTTCTTTTAAGAATAATGCCTTGTCAAAGTTTTCTTATATATCAAAAGGATGTTTTAGTGCTAGTCATCTTTACCTACTGCAATTGGGGCATTCTAGCATCTCCGGTTTCATATTGATTTATCCAACACTTGATGTAAAAAGGATATCTAGATTTCATTTGTGATAGCTGATCGTTCCTTCAAATGAAGAACAACGCCTCTCTCTTGTTTTGTTTGGTATGATGAATTACTTTTATTGAAAACAAGAATGATAAATTTTATTCAAATTTGGAAAAATATTTAACATGATTTCAGAATTGATCATAAAATTGCAAATCTAAATATTTTATATTATGCATTTGATAATACCAAGTACTTCTACTTTAACTCAACCAGTGTCAGATGAAGTTCTCATGCTTGCATCCTGTAGTGCTAACTCATTACTTCTTGAAGAAGAAAACTAGTCCATAATAATTCCATGGACTATTTATTAAACAACTTGACTAAGTTCAGTTGGTCATAGAGAAGGTCTTAAAATTAATTAATGAAAAAATTGACAAAAAAGAAACTGACAAGATCATTAACAGATAAAACCTGTCACCACAGACAATATTGAGCAGATATAATCTCTAGAGCTTGCAGACGTAGAAATTAACATCATGTCGAAGCCAGATAACATATGTAACTCGACAAGAATGCCAGGAGGACAAAAACAAAGGATCATGCAAAGCAATTAACATATAAAGCATAGACATGTTGCTGCAATCAAAATTCACTTGACTAGTGTTGAATCAATTCACAATTTGATGAGAGCACACTAAAAACATCAACATACCACCACATGAAAGGGATGCCAAGGAATGAAAAGACGCTCAAACTCAACTCTCTACTCCTTAAAACTCCCACACAAGCATGTACCTGAAAGTTTCACTATCCACCATATTCTTCCATTAAAATCTTGCCTAAAACTCCAAGGAGAAACAGCAACACTATTTCAAAATTTGAAAATGAATATGTTTTCTTTTATGATTAAGAACTTGATAGAATTTCTTTATGCCAACCACACTTCCATATTATTTTTCTCATTTTTAGACACGCTGCCAAAATTACCAAATCACTATATTAGTCGGTATGTTGAGAAGGTAATATAATTACAACATAATTCATAATTTGAATGCCTGTTCAAATATCACGTATGAACCTATGCTAGCAAATCTAGAATTCCATGTACATAAAAGAGTTTGATTTTTGTTTTCGTTTCTTGTGTTTCATTCCCCCCTCCCCCTTTTCACATTACATACGATCAGGGACAAGCAATTGTTGGCTGTGCCATTTTGGCCAACAACTTTTGCTTCCACAATGCAAAGGCTCATTAAAGACCTTTGCTCGAAACAAAAAGACATTCCACCTTACCATGGCAAGATATGAGTGCAAAAATTACCAAGACTGGCCAAAAAGGAGATAATTCTTTGTAAAGGCTTAACAGCTTTTACCTGCATTCTGTCCCAAAATCACTGTAGTGTATATATTGTTATGAAGGGGTTCTCCTGGCTTGCTTTAGTGGTGGATCAGAAATCGGGTTCTGAAAAGATGTTGGAGGTAAAATTGCTGTCCTCCCAAGCTGCAGATCTGTAAAATCATCAGGTGGAACCCATGCAATAGGATTTGCTGCAGCCAAACAACCCGGTTTTAGTTGAGAAGGAATCAATAATGAGATTCAATCACACTAAGCATGCAAGCTTTCATTAGCACATGATAGCAATGGTGTGATACGTCAATCCATCAAAACCTACATGGGAAAGCATCAGGCTTCTGTAGTTGCCATCACGAAAAGTTTTTTTGTCATCATGACACCAAAATTCTCAGGAAAAATACAGCAAACTAAATGCAATCAAATAAAAATAAAAAACCAATTACACAATTCTACGAGTCCATTTAATAAAGTGAGTGGTTTTCATCATTAAAAACTGTCTCAAAGCATAGTCCCATCTCATGAACTTCCAAGAAAAACAAAGAGAAACGCAAGGATGCATTCACCAAAATTGTGTAAAGTGCATAGTTCATCTTGTACAAACTCTTTATCAGAAGAAAATTCTTGCAAAATATTTATATCAATTGCAATAACAGCATAGTTAGGACTATGTCTATAGAAAACTAAACTTGAAAGAAGCACGTAGTTGCATACATGGACAGCAGCAATTTTTGTCAGTCGCCAAGCCATGGATCAGATTTCATTTTGATAAAGTGCAACAGATGGCATGATCATGTGGTTGCCCTTGTTACATTGACCCCTCTACGTGGGGTTCTTTTTCCATACTGATAAAAAAAACTACATAATCTTCCTACCACTAAATAACAAATCCTTAGAGCATGCATTGCCAAAACTATACATTATGAAACAAAATATTATTTCTTTTGTACTAATTAATTTTCAAACAATTCATCATAAACATTCTTCAAGCAAGCAGCCATCTTTTTATCAAAGCAAAAACATAGAATAGCAAAGAAACTAAAAAAAGTCATGTTTGAGAGCTGGTTACCCTATTTGTTGTTAGAAAAAATAGAACAATATCTTTCTTGAGTAGATGTTGATGATAGCAAGCATAATTTTTCCTATTGTCATAAAAACTACAAAAGTTTTTTATCACATATATCTAAGACGTGTCTTTCATTCCTTAAATTTGGTCAAGGCGTGCACTTTAGCACTTAGGTGTGCACTTAAATGAACTCATCAGCCTTATAGGTTTTAAGGTGCAAAGGCTTGCGCCTGGTGCCTCAAGCATGCCTTTAACAACTGTATCTTAAACTGAAATCCCATGTTTATAAAAGAAAAATGTGGCAAGATTGCACCACTAGACCATTCTCTAGAAACACTCTTTAGTTTATCAAAGTTAAAAGATCACGTTCAGAAAAGATCCATTTTTATTTTTATTTTTTTATTTTTTTGAAAAGGAAAACAACAATCAGGATAAACTTTATAGAAGCCTAAAGATCTTGTAAAACTATAACATTTCATGAGAAAAAATGTGTAGTTTGCAATTGAAATAAAATTGAGATCTTGTTCTAGCCATTTTGTTTGTTCCTAAAGCATAATACCAAAACAACATAGGAAAGAAACTTTTAAAGGACCAAGAATGTAACTAAAATAAACTTACCAAGGGTAGGGGTGACCACAACTAAACTGGACTACCTGAATCAAACTAACAATTTTGGTTTGGTAGTTCAATTTGGTTTAAAAATTTGGAACTTTTGGTACAAAAACTGAACCAAACAAAATTACCTTGAAAAACCTAAAATCAAACCAAACCAACTAAATTCAATTTGGTTTAAAAAATAAAAATATTTTGGTTCACAAATTTAAAGGGACCAACCGAGGGCTTAAACAAGGGGCAACTGCTCATGGATACCAATGTAAAATATTGGGAGAAATTTAACATCAGATCAACCAAATCAAATCTATCAAGAATATGATTCCTTAAATTGTGTCAACAATTCAATAAGATTTTTCTACATACCTTCACTAGCATTGAGATGTTTATTATTATCACATGAAGCTGTAAAACGAGGCCGCTTCCTCACATAGTTTTCCTGCAAAGGCCTAGGGATTTGGAAAGAAAATTGTGAGAGAGTTACACCATCTCTCGCATACCCCGGATTTGCCATTAAAAACCTATAAAATTGGAGTTTCAACAAATAAAGAGATCAACGTAGAATATCAAAAACATGTAGGCAAGAAGACAGAACAAGAAAAACATAAATGTTTATAATATATGAATGTTTAACATGGCATACTTTTCAATCTCTACCATTGAGCGAAATCTCTTGCCAGATGGTGCTTGATAGTACCTGGAAAAATTTAGAACTTGCAATGCCATTAATTATGGTCTATGATATGATGGAATATATTGTAATGGATTAACAGGTATGAACTCAAGCTAAATGCAAGGATTGTTGCTTTTGCATCTTTATTAGAATGAAATTTTTGGCATCAATGTACTTATTTTTGTGCGTCTCCACAAGCACATGCATGCACCGTTTGCTTTTAAGTAACATGAAACTTTTGATTAATAATGAAATGGCATCTTAATAGATAAGTGATCCTTAATATATCATGAAAGATATCATTACTTTCTAACTCTTCATGCTTTTAAGGATTCTAGTTACATATTGCAAAATTTGCATCATAAATTAGAACATGTAAGCTCCATTTGAATTTGAAGTTATCTAACCGCATTTACAACAAATAAAATGAATGAAGTAACATACAGTATTGTTATGTTCGTAGTAAGAAGACATTGGCTCCTCTTGCATATTATTTTTTCATAAAGATTTGCTTTTGTTGTATGATTAAAATGGACCAAGTTCTCTTACATTTTTTCCATGTAAACCAAGTTCTGGATAAGTTTTCACATAGTGAGGAATTAAGTTTTAAATTGTTAAGCACTAATAAAATTCAACCTATGATCAAGTTTCCATGTACAAGAAAACATATAATCAAGAGTTACAGTGAGAAGAAAATCAACTCATCATCATCCAAAACATTAAAATTTAGAAATCAACACTGATGAGGCATACAAAAGATGAAGATGTAAAGAAAGAAGTAAAAGAAAACATGAAGAAGTAAAAGTTGATAAACAAGAGAAGAATTAACAAAAGAACTTAAAAAGTAGCCAAAAGAAAAGTAACTATTTTAAATTTACTGATTAAAAAACATGATAAAATATGAAAAATGAGAAGTACCAACAGAACAAAACAAACTACATGCATGCTTGTTGGAAGCATGTTTGTACTTATGCTAAGAAAGGTCCATCAAAAAGTTAGCAACTAGGCATTTTTCAAACATTTTCTAGAAAAATATGAAATTCTACTTCTGGCAGCAACATAGTATGGGGTTGTGCTCCTGCTTGCTTATTGATTTAAATCAACACATTCTAAGATGAAAATTGTTTAAGCAACTGATCCTATGCACATTAATTTAGAACATAACTAAAGGGCAGACTGTAGTAGGTAAAATAACTACCATTAACAAGAAAAGAGAAGAAGAAAAAACGAACTGCCAATCTCGAAAGAATAAAAGCTTAAGAAAGAGAAAGGAATAGACAACTTACACATCTGCAAATTTGCTACTTCCTTCACCTCTAATTCGTAAGAGCCGTTGCCACCCAGGAGGAGGTCGTGCAATATTAGGTTTATCAATCGCCCACAGTCTGCTACCATCTTGATGAATGTCAGCTGGATCATCACACGATATCTCAGGACGCCATTCACGAGCTGTTTCGCAATAAAAAGGTTGCTCTAGAATATGTTCACGTATTTCTTCATATTTTTGCTTTGTTGGAATAAGCCTCCATTTAAAACAACCGGCACACTGGACGGTGAAAGCCCCGACAGAAGGTAAATCTTTAGAAGGCATATGAAAACCTGGGCGCTTTGCAGATGGATGAGGCTGGAACAATACAGGTTGAGGAATTATGTCACCAACAGAAGCGCCATTAACCACAGGATCATAGAGTACTATCTGCTTCGAGGCATTTTCAACAGACAGCTCGTTTTTATCCTGTGTTTGAAGAGCTTCATCTTCATCCGATGAGGAAGAAACTTCTATGGGGATTTGAAGAGAGCTATCTTGACCAGCAGCGAAACTTGAATCAGCGGAATCGGTCGGTTCCTTCTTGACAACAACAGAAGCATCTTCAGGATGTGAATGCATCTTGATCGATCTCAACTACCTAACAACGCAACAAAAGTCATCAACATAAATCATAGAGCATCCAACTTCCCGATTCCCAGAAATGATTATTGGAAAATTTACCAAATTGACACCTCTAACCTCAATTGAATCAAATCAATTTGCTTTCCAACCACAAAGTGAAAGCTAGCCTACATTCACAAAATCTGGAAAGAAAGTGAGAAATTAAATTCACATGGGAAAGAAACAATCAACTCGGCTATTACATAATCTGAAGTAAATTGAGATCAATTATATGAGCAAACTTTTCCAATTCAGACGTTTTTTAGGGAAAAAAAAAAGAATGAAATCGATTTATCAGATGATGAATATGTCTCAAACACTGAACCCACAGCTACCTTTATCCTTAAAAGATCAAGGTTTCTCTTTTATGTCACAAGATTAAGATTTAAGCACAACAGTAATTGCATCTTGTAGTTCATATATTAATAAATTAATCCAACTGAAAGGATAATCAGCATGTTATTGAACTTTGAAATTCAAATGCTAACATATACCATATGATAAGTAAAAAAAATCTCAGGAACAATCTGAATCTGAATATTTCATGCGGGATCAAAGCAGGACTATAACAATGCACGCATTACAACGCATGAAAATAAAGCTATATCTTTTGCAATTACTGTAAATTCAAAGAAAAGATTCAAGAAAATGATGTGATGATGAAAAGAAACGTGCAAGAAACCTAATCCAATTAGGCGCAGAAGAGGAGATTAGAGATTAGAGATGTTCAAGAGAAGCAGAGAAAGAGCATTTCATGGTTTACGAGGAAAGCAGCAGCTGTATGTATCGCCAGCCAACGACAGACAGAGTCGTTGAGACTCGGGTTTCCAAAAGATTCAAAATAAACACAAGCTTTTATTTATTTATTTATTTTTATTTTTATTTTTATTTTTATTTTTTGAACTATATAATAAACATATCTTCTAAGATATTGGTTAGATTGATCATGCAGTTCTTGCAAATTGGTCCTCAATTTTATCTGAAATTATACTTTTAACCTTGATATTTACTGTTCCAAATTGATCAAACATTTGATTTATATTTTTTTTGGATAAAGTTGAATGTTGAATCTGACTTATTTTTAAAATATCATGGTTCAAAATGAAATAAAAAATAATAATATCATGGTTCAAAATGAAATAAAAAAAAATATTAAAAGCTTGATGAAATTAAGTGAAATCCCACTTAAACCTTAGAGTTCCACTCAACTCTTTTATAAATACAATAAAGAATTCTTCAATCAAGAATTCAACCCTAATATATTTAAGATTCACACTTAAACCTTTACAATAACAATCAAATTTATAATATTCAAACTCTCAATTACAACAGTAATGCTCAAACATTAACTCTCATCAACTCCAAACAATAATGAAACAAATAGGGCTATAAAAAGAATAAGAGCAAAGTAGAGAGATAAAATCAATTGTAAGAATGAATTAGTTTTTAATAAGTTCATTTACTTTAAATGAAGTTTCCTCAGCTATATATATGCTCTCTACTAAGAATAGATCCGTTAGATAGCAAAATAGATTCGTTAGAAAATTTAAATTCAAAACAAAAGTTTCAGCAGAATGACACATACGGTCGTAGGTGATCTCATACACTCGTACCGCTTCATAAACTTTAACATCGATTTGGCCAGTGGATGTGGTACGACCGTACCATTCACTTGGTACGCTTGCATGAAAGCTATTGCTAAATTTGGCATGTGATACGACCAACCCGTGCAGTCGTATGACCCAATACATAAAATATGGTACGCCTGTACCAAGCCTAAAACCAAAACATCAAGTGGTACGACCAGCCGTATGACTGTACAATGCAACATACAATAGTGGTATGCCTGTACCTGGACACATACACCCATACTACACATGTTTTTCACATTTTCATTTAATCTAACTTAAATTGATTTGTTAATCATTAAAAGCTAAAAAGGTGAGTATAATAATCTCCCCTTTTTGATGTTGACAATCAATTTAAATTCAATTTGAAAAAACATTTAAGATATGAAATTTATGAAATTGAAACTCTCTCCCTTTGTTTTAGAATTCATGCAACAATCAATTGAAATAAATAGAAAGAATACCAAACACATATATCAAATGAGAAAATCAATACCATCAATATCATAGATATATCAAGTACATCAAATAAATCAATAGGAATAAAATAAAAGTCAACAAAGTCAAAATCAACAAATAGTCAACTATCCTAATCCCCTATCTTAAAACATCCTAATCCCTAAAACATCTTCCCCTTGTCAACAACAAAAAGCAATCAGGGAGAAGGAGGGACAAATGGATCAAGGTGGGACTGGATAGACTGGAGTGTAGTGGTGATGGAGGTGAAGAAATCTTGAAACTCCTTTTTTTTGTTGAAGCAATCACTGATCAATAGAATCCAATCTAGTAGTCATCTAATCAAAGTAACGATCAAACCCATCCATTCGAGTGTTGAGTGCCGTGAACTGCTGAGTGAGAAGATTGACTACGGAAGGAATGGTAGAAGAAGCAACAGCAGGAGTAGTAGTAGTGTTAGTAACACTAGAAGTGGAAGTGCCCTAAGTCTGTCTATGATGCTTACGGCTCAGAGCCACCTCATGTTGGGTGTCGTCGTGTGGAGAACTGGTACTTGAGTAGAAAACAGCAAGTGTGTCATCCTCTAAATACTTAGCATCAGAAGGAATAGGCACATGCTTATGCTGACAAATCTCGATAAGCTTAGCACTATATAATGTTACAGTGTCATTAAGCAATCCAAGTGCTAGAAGATGCTCCAGATGTCTCTTAATGTACTCTGTGTGGGCAGAATAAAAGTTAAGTCTGTTAGACTTAAGAAGCATGGAATACTTGATAAAGGATATATCGAGGTTGGGACCAGTGGGTCCAAGAGTAGGAGCAATAGAAGGTAGGCCCTGCAGATGATGGCAGATGTGTAAGATGTGAGGACTAAAGAGAATAGCCCTGTCTAGCTATTTTTAAACACCAACTTCAAGAAACTATTCCTGAAGCCAGCGACTGGTCTGGATTTTTGATCCAGTGACCAGAGATTGTAGAAAGATAAGATCAGAACCAATCACTGTATCATTTGACTCTAATCGATTGAAAAGAGGATAGGTGATCAGTCAGTGATAGTAGAAGATAATATGAGATTTAAAATAAGAGGCTTTGAGTCTCGAAGGATAAAAAAGAGTATCAAGTGCGATATCCTTCCAGAAAGTGGATCTGTTAAAAATAGCAGATTCGACATTTTCAATGCCCTTAGAATGAAAATCAAAAATGGCATCAAACTAAGTTTTAAAAAGCTTGTACTGATGCCTAAACATTTTAAAAGTATAGGTGTGAGAAGTGTTGAGTTTAAAAGTCTGAAGAAATTTAAAAGATAGATTATCGATGCTTTGGTTATCGAGAAAAGCAAAATTGTACCAGCTAACGTTAGCCAACAAACGTCTAACTTCAGCTTCCAAGCCAATAGTGCGTAAAGTAGATACGCATGCAAATTGAGATGGGGTAAAATGTTTCTGATTTAAAATGGCTTGTCAAGAGCTAAAGTTGGTAAATTAGGAGTCTCTTAACTTTCCTTGGTTTGGGCATGTTTGCCCTTGTCTCAAGGTCAAGACGGCGAACCACCTCTATAAGTCATTTTTTCTAAAAAAATTTAAAACTTTGGCAAAGTTTTGACAGAAATTCAAAAATCTTAAAAATAAAAAAATTAATAAAATAGTGCAAATCACAATATAATCCAGCAAAAACAATAAGAATCAGCAAAAGATAATCAAAATCAATGAAAAAAGTGAGAAATTTACTAAAAATTGTAAAAAATAAGCAATTTTGAAGGAAAAAGGATTTTCAGTGGAAAATGAGGGAAACTCGAATGAAAAACCAATTTTTGGATAGGATTGGACCAAAATCTTGAAGGAAATAAGGATAATGGAAGATTTTAAGTGAGATTTATGAGTTTTTGGTTGATTTTTTATTAGAATTTGAGAGAAAATGGCCAGAGGAAAGAATGGGATTCGAACAGTGATGAGGGAAAAAACAGAAATTAAGGTTAAAATTAAGGTTTTAGAGTCACGTACGGGCATACCAGATCGTATACAACTATACATGGCTTTCTAGAATTTGAAGTTTTTGAAGAAAAGACTCGTATACGGGCGTACAGGACAGGGTATGGTCGTATCGAATACATTACCTTGAAACGTACAAGTGTACCAAGGTAGGTGTATAGCCGTAAAGAAGCTAATACTAGATTTTGGATTTTTAGAAGATTAAGCATATGGATGTACAGGATCGTGTACAACTATACAAAAGCTACTGGAGTTTTTGGTCTTGTGAGCATACGGGTGTACACCTTAGGTTGTACGGCTGTACATATCCTATTGCCAAAATGTGGAATTTGATTAATTGAAGCTGTGCAGGCATACCAAACAGAGTATGGCCGTACGGTTACTGAAAATATCCTTAAGTTGGTGAGTTATATCAATAAATTATAGTACAATTTTCCCTTTTTGCATATTATCACACAGAAAATGATGCCTAATATCAATATGTTTGCTCTTATAATGTTGTATAAGATTCTTAGATAAGTTGATAACACTAGTGCTATCATATTTTATTGATGTACATAAGACATATAAATTGTAATATCTTAATTATTGTTGAATCCATAGCATTTGAGCATAACAACAACCAGTAGATATATATTTAACTTTAGCAGTAGATAGAGAAAGAGAATTTTGCTTCTTGCTAAACCAAGAAACCAAACAATTTCCTAGAAAATGATATGTTCCAGAAGTACTTTTCCTATCTAACACATTTCCAGTAATTAGCATCAGAAAAGGCAATCAAGTCAAATGAAGTACTTTTAGGATACCACAAGCTATAATTCAAATTACTAATCAAGTATTTGAAAATACGTTTTACAGCATTCAAGTGAGATTCCCTCAGTGAAGCTTGAAAATGAGCACATATACACACAAAAAACATAATATCTAGTCTAAAAGTAGTTAGATAAAGAAGACTACTTATCATACCTCTATACTTCCTTTGATCTATTTGTTTGCCACTTTCATCCAAAGAAAGCTTTGTGGTTGTACTCATGGGTGTTTTACTTGCTTTAGCTTCATCCATTCCAAATTTCTTTAACATCTCTTGAGTGTACTTGTACTAATTGATGAAGATTCCATCATCACATTATTTGACTTAGAGTCCTAAGAAGTACTTTAATTCTCCTATCATGCTCATTTCAAACTCCCCCTGTATACATTTAGAAAATTCTTTACATAACTCTTCATTAGTAGCACCAAATATAATGTCATCAGCATAAATTTGCATAAGTAAAATATCATGCTTATAATTCTTAATGAAGAGAGTTGTGTTAGCCTTGCCTTTTTTAAATCCATGATCAATCAAAAATGAACTTAATCTATCATACTATGCTCTTAGAGCTTGTTTAAGTCTATACAAGGCTTTAGTGAGTTTAAAAACATGATTTGACAAATTAAAATCTTCAAAACTAGAAGGTTGTTCAACATAGACTTCTTCTTCAATAAAATCATTTAAAAATGCACTTTTGACATCCATTTGAAACAATTTAAAGTTCATGTAAGATGCATATGCCAATAACATTTGAATTGCCTCTAATCTAGTTACTAGAGCAAAGGTTTTATTATAATCAGTGTCTTCTTCTTGACTATACCCTTAAGCAACTAATCTAGCCTTGTTTCTAATTATTGTATCATCCTCATCTAACTTATGCTTAAAGACCCACTTAGTACCAATTGTAAAAGCATTCCTAGGTTTAGGTACTACAGTCCATACTTGGTTTCTTTCATATTAGTTAAGTTCTTATTGCATAGCAATAACCTAATTTTCATCATTTAAGGCCTCATTTATATTCTTTGCATCTATTTGAGAAATAAATGCAAAGTTGTTACGAATGTTCTTAAAATGAGAATGAGTAGTTACCCCTTTTGATGTTTCATCTATAATTTATTCCTTAAGGTGTCCCTTTGGAAAATTCCAATCTTTTGAAAGAATATGTGAAATATGAGTGGTGGTTAGGTGAGGAGGAAGCTTATTATCTTCTCCCTTTTGAACATCTTTTGGGGTCACTTTTTGGTGTTAGTTCTCATGATCCTTTCCTTGTTCCATTAAGGTACCTATATCATCATCAATAAGACCCTTTCTTGGACCAATGAGGTTAGTTTCATAAAAAAAAATATGTATAGATTCTTCAACAACCAAAGATCTTTTATTAAAAACCCTATATGATTTACTAGAGGTTGTATTTCCAAGAAAAAGACCTTCATCCATTTTATGATCAAATTTTTGAAGGTTATCCTTGGTATTTAAAATGTAGCACTTACATCCAAATACTCTAAGATATGAAATTCTTGGTTTCCTAACATTCCATAGCTCATATAGAGTTTTGTTTAAAATGGGTCTTAAATGAACTCTATTTGATACGTAAAAAGTGGTATTGATTGCTTCGACCTAAAAGTATGAGGGTAATTGATACTCATTAAGTATAGTGCATGCTATATCATAAAGAGTTTTATTTTTCCTTTCTACTATCCCATTTTGTTGAGGAGTTATAGGAGATGAAAAATTATGATTTATACCATGCATATCACAAAATAATTTAAAATTCTCATTTTGAAATTATTCTTTTCCATGGTCACTCCTAATAGATAGAATGTAAAATCCCTTTTCATTTTGCATTCTTTTGGTTAACGTTTGAAAAGCACCAAAAACATAATCTTTATGAGCTAGAAAGGATACCTAAGTAAATCTAGAGTAATCATCTACTATGACAAGTGCCTAATGTATACCTCCTAAACTAGTAATCCTAGTTGGTCTAAATAAGTCCATGTGAAGTAATTGAATGGGTTTAGAAGTTATTACTTTGTTTTTAGCCTTAAAGGAGGATTTTACCTATATTCCCATTTGACAAGCTTCACATACCTTGTCTTTAAGAAATTTGATTTTGGGAAGTCTAACCACATGTTCATTCTTCCTAAGGTCTCCAATATTCTCAAAACTTGCATGTTCAAGCCTTCTATGCCATAACTATGAATCCTCGCTTTTGCATTGTCCCCAAATGCCATCCTGTTGGTTTGTATAGTGATTAAGCAACGAAAGAAATTTAAAATTTTCATTTTAAAACAACAAACCAAAAGAAGATCTTTGCATCAAAACACAGAAGAACTTGTTTAGAGATTAGATGTGGCATATTGGATAGTAACTCTTACTTTCAATGCAGATGTCCTTCGTTCTTTATCTCTAAAACGTTTATGGTTGTAGCAAACAAAAAATCACCAAGATAGGCAGCCTCCAAAAGTATCTACATGAAATAAGGAAGTCCAAGCAAGCAACCAATTGCTTCTATCTCCTTTCCTGTGAACTAGCAAAGAAAAAGAAGAAAAGTCTTATGGAATTTTTGTCTTCCTCACAATTGCTCCTGTGAAGGCCGAATTCTCCTTCTCCAGAAGAGTGTATGTTTCAGCCAAAGGAAGAAGAATGGTGTGGCTTGAACTAATTTTGGTTATAACAATATATTTATACTTCAAATTAGGTTAAGCTGAAACCCTTTCAGCTTAAGTCAGGCCTGGGCTCATCTGTGACTAATATGGCCTGTGACTGTCACTTCCCATATCATAGCCCAACCCAATAGCCCAACTTAAAACTTATGGAATTCTAAACATTAAATGTTAAGTACATAAAGTATTAGATTAATTTCCATAAGTAATTTTTGAATTTTCCCAAAAGTACGAAAATGTCCCTTTTAGCTTGATTCCTCATTTATAAGTGTGTGATCTCTTGGGTTCCTAATATGTTGGCAACATGTTAAATATTATATTTAGCATGTAAATCATGAGCGGTATCTAGTTATACATCATGATTACCCAAATATTAGGAGGTCAAATATTGGTTTGACTTTAACCCTTCAATATCAGACACCGCTGCAATAAACTCCTTTCACCATCACTATCTCTTTTAGGTTTGAGTATGGATTAATGTCAACTCAATGTATGACTAATTATGTTAAGTCATACCCTAAAATAGATTTCTCATGTCTTATAATCTTTATTCCCAAAATGCCCC
>CANYBF011368117.1:0-13078 GCA_948192965.1 Dalechampia spathulata | reverse complement strand
TGAAGAAAACAGTCCAAAATCCAAGTTTAGGGATTGAAATCACATAATCTAAGTGATTTATTGTGAGTTTATTATGTTTTTTCTCACCCTAATTACTTAGATTAATCCAAAAACATAATTAAAAAGCACTAATCACGTTTTTGGCTGCCTTAAGTTCGTAAATCCAAAGTTTGAAAACCCTAAAAATTGCCAACCCCCGTCAGAATGGAGTTCCAAAGCTTTTAAAAAATCTGTCCCGGAGACATACGCGATCGTGTATCTCAACATATGCTAAACCCTAAAACATACGCGATCGCGTATCCTAACATATGCGGCGTGTCACAAACATACGCGATCGCGTATGCTTGTACATATGTGGTGGGTTACAAACATACGCGGCGGGTGACGCCCCAAAATGGGCCAGAATTGGCCCAGAACGGCCCGAAACGATCCGAATTAACCCGGAGTGGCCCAAGACCAACCCGAAATGGTCCCAAATCATCCCGGACTCGAACCGAGTCAAGACGGTCCAAAATTAGGGTGTGACAGTACGCCCGTACCAAACCAAGTTTCTTGACAAAGCAATTTTCCTGCGAGTTCACGTATGGCCGTACCACCCAATGGTACGCCCGTACCAAAACAAGTTTCCTGACAAAGCAATTTTCCTACGAGTTCATGTACGACCGTACCACCCAATGGTACACCCATACCAAACTCAATACAACAATTCTAACTAAGTACGGTCTGTCGTATGGCCGTACCATTCAACTACAATATTTGGTATGCCCGTACCAAACCATAACACTCTATAAAAAATTACAAATAACTTAAATTGACTCACACGTGACTCAAAAATCAAAACCTAGGGTCTAACACTCTCTTATAATATTAATTAAAAATTTAAGAGATGTGTGCTCAATCAATCTATTTCTCTTAGCATTTATAGTATTAGTTTGAAAATATTAAACTATATATTAATAATATGAGATATTTTGTAACTTTAATAAATATCTCATAAAAATAATTATTAATTAATAAATACAAATCAAATTAATAGTATTTGTTTTTTAATAAAATTTATTTGGGTAAAAAATTAGTTAATATAATATAAAATATAAAATAATTAGTAATTAAAAAATATAAATAAAATTAGTAGTAATTATTTTTAAATAAAATTTATTTAGATAATGTAATATAAAATAATTAGTAATTAACTAATATAAATAAAATCAATTATATTTGAATAAAATTTGTTTATATAAAATATAAAATAATTAGTAGAAAACAAATTAAATCTTTTAGAAAATAATAAAATTTATGGGAAAGATAAAACTATCTTTTCCCTTATCCCACCCTCTTTTAATTTATTATAATAGTAAAATAATTATTTTTACTTATTTTCTTTCTTTCTTAAAATATTAGTTAAAAAATCAACAGATTATTCTTAATGAATCTAGTTCATTTGGCTTTTATAGTATGAATTTAAAAAAATTAAATCTTTAAATTAATCGTAAATAATATTTTATTTAAAAATCATAAATAATATTTTTATTTATATAATTTTATTTAAAAATTAGTTGTTATAAATTAAAACTATTACTATTAGATAATTAACAAAAACTAAAATTATTTTTTATAAATTATCTATTACAAATTTAATATAATTAGTATTTTCTAAACTCCGATAATTTAGATAATCATATTATATAAATCCTAAACAATTATAGAATCTAATTGAAAAAGTTAAATTATATGCTAACAATGTGTTATATTTTATAAATTAAATAAATATATCATATATTTACAAATAATCATAAGTATTATTTTTCTTTATATAATTTTATTATACAAATCAATTATTATAAATTAAAATAATTACTATTAAATTATTAAAATAAAATAAAATTAGTTTTAGGAAATTTAGATTATTTAATAAACTTTTATTTTTTTAAAACTAATTATTTATAATGAAAATAATTCATATTTCTATTTAATTTTAAATAGAATAAATAGAAATTAATTATTATAAATTAAAATTATTAATATCAAATAATTAAAATAAAATTAAAATTAGTTTAAATACATTTAGAAAAATGGTAAAATTATCATTTTACTTGTTCCTTTTTTCTATTATAATATTAATTAAAAATTTGAGAACTGTATGCTTAATCAATATATTTTGCTTTACTTTTATGATATGAGTTTGAAAATGTTAAGATATATATTAATAATATGAGATATTTTATAACTTTAATAAATATCTTATAAAATATAAAATAATTATTAATTAATAAATACAAATCAAATTAGTAGTATTTATCTTTAAATAAAATTTGTTTAGGAAAAAAATTAGATAATATAATATAAATTATAAAATAATAAGTAATTAACAAATACAAATAAAATTAAAAATAACATAATATAATATAAAATATAAAATAATTAATAACTAACAAATTAAATCTTTAGAAAATAATAAAATTTATGAGAAAAGTTAAACTATCTTTTTTCTTATTTCTCATTCTCTTTAAATATATTATAATAGTAAAATCATCATTTTTTTTTGTTTATTCTTTTTATCTCTTAAAATATTAATTAAAAAATCAAAAAGATATGCTCAATGAATATACTTCACTTGACTTTTATAGTATGAATTTGAAAAAGTTAAATATTAAGTTAACAATATTAGATATTTTATAACTTTAATAAATATCTCATATTTTTAAAAAATTTATAAAAGTTTTTATTATAAAAATTAATTGTTATACTTTAAAATTATTATTATTATGAGATAATTAAAATAAAATGAAATTTATTTTTATAAATTATTTATTAAAAATTTAACATAATTAGTATTTTTTAAACTTTAATAATTTAGAAAATCAAATGATATAAATCCTAAACAATCATAGGATTTTTATTGAAAAAGTAAAATCATATGTTAATAATATATTATATTTTGTAACTTTAATAAATATATCATATTTTTAAAAATAATCACAAGTATTATTTTCTTTCATATAATTTTATTATAGAAATCAATTATTATAAATTAAAACTATTACCATTAAATTATTAAAATAAAATAAAATTAATTTTAGTAAATTTAGATTATTTAATAAACTATTATTTACTTAAAACTAATTACTTAAAACAAAAATAATTTATATTTACATTTAATTTTAAATAAAATTCTTATATAGAAATAAGTTGTTATAAATTAAAATTATTACTATTAGATAATTAAAATAAAATAAAAATTAATTTTAATAAATTTATAGCAATAATAAAATCATCATTTCACCTATTCCCTTTTCACTTTTACAATATTAAATAAAAATTCAAGAAATATGTGTTTAATCATTCTATTTTGCTTGATTTTTATAGTGTAAGTTTCAAAATATTAAACTATATATTAACAATATAAAATATTTTATAACTTTAATAAATATTTCATAAAATATAAAATAATTATTAATTAACAAATACAAATCAAATTAGTTGTATTTGTCTTTGAATAAAATTTGTGTAGGTAGATAATATAATATAAATTATAAAATAATAAGTAATTAATAAATACAAATAAAATGAATAGTATTTATGTTTAAAATAAATTTTAGAGGGAAGAATAAAACTGTATTTTTCAATATCTCGTTTCACTTTTAATATAGTATGATTTAAAGTGAACTTCTTTACAAACAATATTAAATTTATATTAAATCTTGAATATATTATTTTTATAAATATTTTTTGAAAATGTTTTTGTTAAAATTGTTTAAAAGACATGATATTTTTCTTTTCAAAATTAATTTCATTTTTAACATTTTTTAAAATTCTTCAATTTTTATATCATAGTATTCTTTCATCAAAGATTATGGGAAAATATAGAATTTAGTTAAGTATCAGATTTTGGTTTTCTTTTTTTTTTTTTTTTCAAAATCCTGAAAAAGAAAGTAAAAAAAATATTAATGATTAATTACTCAATAAAATTTGTTTTTCAAATTAGTTTGGACATGCTTGAATTCTATTCAAGTAATGAGATTTAACTTGCTTGTTTATGTAAATGCAAAATTGTATATTTTACATCCTTATTATTATAATATTGATGTTAAATTACCACTTTCTCATTCCAATTTTCACATGTGTGTCATATGCATTTTAATTTTCATGTAATTTGGTATCGAGGTGGATCTAGAAAGTAAATTCAGGGGGCAACTTACATATAAAATTATCACCAAAAAGTAAACTTAGAAGGAGCAAACTTACATATAAAATTATCAACTAGTTAAAGTAATTTTAAAGTAACAAAAAATGATTTAAATATAAAAATCATTTAAATATTAAAATAATTATTATTTAAACTTACCTATACTTATAATAAAACTTATTGAATTTGATAAAGTACCTATAAACAATAATATAAAGTTATTAAAAAATGTTCTATACTAATTTAACAATAAATTAAAAAAGAAAATAATAAATAGAATCACATATGTAATACTAACCTTTTATAATTGTTCTTTACGAGCTTTCATATTTTGATAACATTGTATGATTTTTTCATTATCCACACTATCAAATATATCCCTTATGTAAGTGATCAAATAATCATTCAGCCAAATATCACTCATTTCATTCCACAGTCAATTTTTCACTATTTTCATTGTAGAAAAAACTCTTTCCATAGATGTTGTAGAAATCAGCAAAATCAAAGCTAGTTTCACAAGTAAGTACACAAGAAAATATACATAATCTTTTTTTGTCTCAACCAGCTTCTTAGCAAGATCATAAATCCCTTTTAATTCTAAAAATTGATCATCTAATCTCATATCAACTATATAGTTTTTCAGTTGGCTTTCAAGAATAACAAGTTCCACTTTTAAGAAATCAAAGGGATAAAATTTAGCAAAGCGGATCAACTTTTGCTTATCAAAAGCAATAAAACCATCACTCAGATTTAAGCATGATACACAAAGAAGCAATTCAGTGCTAACCTCAGGAAAGTGATTGTTGAGCTCTTGAAGTTGCATATCAATGATGGTATAAAACAATTCAACCCAATAGTGATGCAAGTTTATTATCTGTTAAGCATTTCGATGTGGCCATCCTTGAATTATAAAATTGTCATTCATGTTGGGGATAATAATACTTCTTTTCTCATAAAATAAATAAACTTCACCAAATAAAGATTCCTATCCATCATTCCTCATTATTTGAAGACGTTGTTTGGACACTTTAATCAAAGCAATTACCTCGATGATATCTTGATCTTTTATCTGTAATGCTTGAGATAATTCATTTGTAACCCCTAAAATATTTTTCATTAAAACTAATTTGAACACAAACTCATATGATTGGATAGAATCAAGAAGAGCATATGCTTCACCCTTTTGCTTTGAATTTATACCTTCCTCCAATATTATCTCAAGAATATCAATAATAAAGTTAAACATTACAATATTGTTTGTTAAAGGTTTATAGTGTGAGCCCCAACGTATGTCACTAGGTCTTTGGAGAGAAGTTTCTTGATGTAAACCTTGTCCATTTGAGATTTCACCATCAGTCAATGCTTTAACAACCTTATTAAGTTGTCTCTGATGAAGAATATCTTTTCATTTGCAAGATGCTCCTACTACATTCAATAAGGTTAACATAATATTAAATAACAAAGCAATTTGCACATGATTTTTGCCACTGCTACAAGTGCTAATTGTAATTGGTGTGCAAAACAATGAACAAAATATGCAAAAGAATTTTCTTTCATAATCAAAGTTTTCAGTCCATTAATTGTGCCTTGTATATTGCTAGCTCCATCATAGCCTTGTCCATAAAGAGATGATAAACTCAATCCATGATTTGAAAATAGTGCATCTATAGTAGACTTTAATGCTAAAGATGTTGTATCTCGTACATGTACAATGCCAATGAATCTTTTAAGTACGTAACCTTTTGCATTCATATAACAAATAATAATTACCATTTGCTCTTTAATGGAAATATCATGAGATTTAACAATAAGAATAGAAAATAAACCACCTTACCCTCAAAGATCATCAATTATCATATTAGTGGTTTCAACTGCAGCTGCTTGTACAATATTCTTTTGTATGTCATGAGCAATGAGTTTAAGGTTGCGACGAGCATTATTTAGAACAACCTTGTTGATGTCTTCATTATGATCAGCCAAAAATTATAGAAGCTAGAGGAAGTTTCATTTTTTTATAGATTCTCTTGATTCATCATGACCACGAAAAGGTAATCCTTGTTGTAAAAGAAATTGAATACAATCAATTGTTGCAGTTAATTGAATCCAATAGTCCCTTCAAGCTTGAATGGATTATATAGCAAAAGCAACTTGAATATGTTGTATTTGATTCATTAAATCTTGACATTTCTTCCAAGCTTTGTTATGAGCACTATTTATACCTCCTATTTGAGATTGAAACCTTTCTTTCTTTTTCCAATTGGTAAAGCCATCAATAACAAAAATATCTCCACTTGCTTGATCTTCAATTTCTAGTCTATAAAGATAACAATATAAGCAAAAAGTTGCATCTCTTGTAATACTATACTCTAACCAATCTTCATTTTCTTTAAACCATGATGAAATAAAGCATCGATATATGTTTCCAATTTTTCTTTATGGAAAATCATGGTCTAAGGGTTGACAAGGACCTTTATGTAAATAAGCTCTTCTTATCTTATCATGTTCATCAAGATAATAATATGATATTCTTTTTCGCTATCCAGAATCTGAAGGAAGATTATTTAAATCAACTTCTAAATTAGGCTTCTTTGAAGGATGAGATTCATCAAACTTAATACAAGCATCATTGACTTCAGTAGCAGCAGCTTCTCTTGATATTTTTCTTTTGATTAAAAATTTATCCATACCTAAAAAAAATTATAAAATGAACATATTTTTATTTAAATTATTAACTATAAAAAAGCAATAATCATATCAAAAATAAATTATGAATTCATTGCTACTGGCAAACCAGCACCAATATTTAAAAATTAATAAAACTAATCAACACTCAACTAACTATAAATTGATTTTCTTATACATGCTATCTCTAAACAGGCATCATATCCTATCCTATGTACTCTCATCTAAAATAACATCATATTCTTATCACTTTCACTATCTTACTTCCAATCATCCAATCATAATTAAAACCCAAAAATCATAAAAACTCAATCGCAACACCTATTCAATAAAAATAATAACATTCACAATAACCGATGTTTGGGAAAAAAACAATTAAAAATATCATAACAGAATTGAAATCAAAAGAAAGTAAGAAGCTTTTTACCATTAGCATGAAGCAAAGCAACAGGGCCTAAGTAGGATTCAGGATTCCACCAATAACTAGGGCAAGAAGTACTGAAACAAGCAACAGTGGTAGATTTCTTTGTCCTTGACAAGAGCTGGGTTCTTTCTTTTAAGCCAAGGGTCAATACTCTTGTAATTTTAGTAATTTTATTAAGATAATGGATTGGACTTTTATTAGGTTTAAATAATGAAATTAAATATTTATGAATAAAATTATTTTAATTAATAAACTGTTATTTTTTAAAAATTTTATAGAGGTAAATTATATGTATTTATATAATTATTATATATATATATACTATTAAATTTTTAAAATTCAGTGGGGGCAAGTGCCCCCCTTGCCCCCTGGTAAATCCGCCATTGTTTGGCATTTTGTTTGTTTACTATTTTAATGTTTTATTATATTTTATGTTAAGTCATGTATATTTCTATTTAAAATAATTAATTTTTATATTTATATGTTTTCATGATATATATGTATTGACTCTTGACTCATAATTGTGTCTTACATGCATTAATATTAAAAATAGAAACTCTCTATCACTTGAAAAATTAAATTACTACAACTTATACAATATCACATAACATGTGAATATGTTCTTAAGAATTGCTTAGTAAATAACCAATTACCACTGAAATCTGTTAAGTGACTTTTAAAGAATATAAATAAAATTATGTTCTCTCTTTTTACATGTGAGAATAACTCACTCATATTATTAACAATCAAGATAGTAAATTAGTCATCCAAAATAAATGTAGGAATAAATAATATTCACATGCTTTTTGCATTTCATACAATAAGTATCACATTATAACACATCAATAATTAAGTTCTTTCAGTATCACATTATAATGCATCAACCTTTAGGCTCATGAATAACTAATCCCAAGCTTCCAATTTAACTTCTTAGTTATTATCACTACAATTCATTTATATAAATATAGGAATATCTTACAAGAAACATGTTTACATATTATACATACATAATAATATAACCAAGTTTATATAAGCTATCACTTGGTTTACATTATTGCAAAAAATGATGTACAATGATAGTTGCAATACATGTAGGCCTATTGTAGTATGTCAAGCATAAAGTATCTCATTCTTCTAAAGTGTCACCTATGATATTGTTCTCCAAAACTATCTTAGTCTCTTAAACATATGTTTATTAACTAACAAATATTGAGTAAAATTCAATGAAGCTTAAAACATCATGTTAAAAAGGAAATAATTCTTAAATATATAAATAAACACACTAATAAATGCTTCCTTGTCACATGTACATCATTTTTATGTATATATATTCATTTTAACTTTTTCCTCTATCACTCTTAATTCTCCATAATCCATAAGCTTAATATCATATCCGTGAAATGCTTATATCATGTATATTTTATATATATGCTATGAATGACATGTCAATAGTATTTTTTTCACCACATATTTCCATCATTATAAATATTAAATGTGTGTCATATATAGTGTATACAATCCAATAATCTCATTGAGGAGGGACAAGACTCAACTAACGTCATAACTAATTATATAATAATGTTATGCATAGCTTTAGTAGATACCATACTCAACCAACTATTAAGGAGGGATAATACTCAATTTTTCCCCATGAATTTTATCATCCTTATTACACCACTTCCTCTCATCTTATCTTAAATTTAATGATTATGAATGCATGAGGAACCAAAAAATATCAGCATGATACATGATTATGATACATATCATAAATACACTATCATAAACAATTTTCCTATGAATTTAGTTTACTTCTTTTATCATGTCTTTTGATAATTGATTAAATTATAAGTAAAAACCTAGATAAATATTGTGTCTTAGCTCTTATCATAAAATTATGATAAGTGAATCATTCATAAAATGATAAGTGAGTCATTCCTAAAATGATAAATGAATCATTCATATCATAAAACTATGTGAAATTCATATAAAGCATAGGTTATGAACATGAAAAATTATATGTCAAATTGTTAAGTTTGTTGAAATCTATATAACATAAATGACTCGAGCTAAAAAGGTAATAGAGCAAAACCATAAATGACTCGATCCTTTTTCTTGGTTGATGCTTCCATAACATCAATCATTGAAGTAAACATTAAAATCATATAAGTTTCTCACCTTAATGATCACTTCAAAGACTAAATTCTAATTATCCATTCTATAATATATGTAAAAAATATAATAGAGTCACTTATATTTTTTGATATTTCAAAAAAATTTTCTTATACATTCTTCATATATTTTCACTTATAATAGCAATTTAGACACTTATAAACTCACAACCTTAATCAATCATATCTTTATCTTTAAATTATATAAAAATGTCATAAAATTACATAATAACTCAAGCAATGAATACAAATTTTATATATCATTGCTCATACTAAGTTTGATATGGTTACAAATGAAGCTAATTGGATCTTCATTGAAATCTCCATTAATTCTTAAAATATTATATCATAAAAATACATCATTACTTATTTGAAACATTGATAATTTTGATGTGAAATATTAATACTTTAACTTAAAATCAATTTTATATGATTTAATGAAATATTATTACACTTATACATATTAGTTTGTTATTAACTTTTAGCTTTATCTTTTATTCTTTAAATGTTCATATTTGTAACTAATGCTTACGTCTTACATCAATAATTTATCTTTAATAACATTTTTATTAAAGTATTTAAAGATATTTCTCTCGTATTCACAACTTAAGGTTCTAACATGCCAATTAATAAACATTATCATATCAACACCTTTTTATGATGAGTTCAATATCATCTTTTTGATTTGCATGGTTAAAGTGAGTAAAAGAGCTAATTGTAGTATATGGTTAATTGTTAGATCAAATAATTAGCTAATTAACTAGCTAAGGGAAAGACCAAATATTAGTTATAGGAGACCAAATATTAGTTATAGGAGATGAGATGATTTTAGGAATTTTGGTTTAATAAAGGGATAATTTAACTATTGTATATATCATATTAACATACATAGTTATGATAATATAAGCATTACTCACCATGCTTGAATGATAAGTATAATGTAGCAAAAAGTATATAAAGGAATAAGCTTAAGCTAAAAAAAGGAGATGTGAGACTAAATATAAGTATGGAATGAGATTGAGAAATATTGAAATTGATTCTAAGAAATTTAAATGCTAATAATTGCATAAGTTTATATTTATTGTATAATAGGAATTTTGATAAATTATTAGATTTTCATTGATGTGATGAATGCAGTATGGTAATAAATGTCACATCCATTATTTTTACATATTCATTTATGATTATGTGTATATATACTTTTCCATACTTGAATCATTTTATACATATGGTTCATAAGGATGAATTAAAGGTCTAAGAGATAGATTAAAGGAACTAGGGCTAATGTTATGTAATTATAAGTGTAGGGTTATGTTAACACCTAAACAACTATAATTATAAGTCATAATTGAATGATGTTTTGATAAGTTAATAATTATTAAGGGATGTAAAAATTTATGAATGTAAGATTTTCATGAATACCAATTTGGTAAGTTAAAGTATATGAACTTGCTATGCTAATTAAATTATATTTCATTGGTTAACTATATATAAGAAAGAGATAATAAAAGCATAATCGATGGTATTATTATAAGGTGAATGTTTGAAGTGATTAAAAGAAAAGTTTGGCTTAGAAGGATATATAAAATTCTTCATGGACATTGAATACAATTAAGATGATTATATATGGGAAATTAAAGATAATAGATTTATTACATATGGAGGCATTAAACTATAAGAGAAATAAATATGAGGTGTATGTAAAAGATTAACAAATTAATGTGTAAATATGTGTATAAGATGAAATATATACAATTTAATTATTTTTTAATAATCGTAGTATTGTATTATAAGGACTTGAGAATTACCTAAAGGAAGTGGATAAACTCTTATTTGATTTTACGTACACCTATTTTATTGCTTACATTAAGGCACCATACATTAATGTATAGAAAATACCTATGAAGGAGGTGATTGAGCTAAATGAATTAACAATATTGGTGTTGGTGTGTAATGATACAATTGTTATAAGATTTAGGATAAAATTATGAAAGTTAAGTGCATTCATAAGGTTTGCTATAGTGACATGAAGTAATAGTTGTAATAAATGAAGTGTAGGTACAAAATAAGTAGCCTTTAGGTTGCATATAAATATGCACATGTTTATTTACAAATAATGCAATAGTACCTTGTATTAACTTTTAATTATTGGTTGGCAAATTACTTGTTAGGACTGAGAATTCAATAAACCACAATGTGCTTTAAATAAGTATGCATGAGCATGTATGGCTCATGACATAAGTGAAGTAGGATGTTAATCAAGGAAGCCAAATAATATTGCTAATAATATTGCTTAAAGGAATAAGAAATTTAGAATGTAATTTGAATTTGCACACTTTAAACTATTGCTTAAGAATATGTGGTTAAAGCTTAGGTTTGTATTACCTTTATGGTGTATTAGAGCATAAATAAGATATAATATATTATTTAATGTTTATTAGCTATGATAGACTTATCTTTATTTGTGACACTCGCTCGGTGAGATATGCTCCCGTAGGGTGATTAATAAAACCCATTTAATTAGGAATTCATTAATCATTCTATAAAGGATCTGTGAAATTCTCTTTTTTGACGAGATATATCCAATCTAATTTTATAACTATTTATTTGATGACCTATGGTTTCAGTGTCACTTGTCATATAAAACATTCACATAGTACTTATGACATGCCATCATCTATTTCCTATATTTAATCATCATATATGGGATTTAAATAAGCCACTCGTGAGATAATTTTAGTATCTTTGCTATTTCATAAACATAAAATATTTTATTACCTTTAAATTGAATAATGACAATTACATAACAAAATATCAGCTACGAATATATTACACAATTCGAATATAGTTCTAAAGGTCATTCAAGCTTCAAAATTATCATGACTGCGCTGGTGCCTCACTGATTTAGATGTCTCATTTAGTTACCTTGACCTATATTCATCAACGATAAATGCTGAGTATAAAACTTAGTGGTGTCTAATAATAAGGATATTATGAATAAATCCAATTATTTTGTTATAACATAAATATAATTAATAAATAAATCTATTAAGGAAACTTGTAATAATTATTCATAATGAATTTAATAATAAATAAAATTATCCCATTAATATTCAATTACTCTAGTGAAGATAATTAATGAATTCCGACAGCTGTTAATTAATCATTCAGAATATCTTTCTGTTAGTTAATATAATAGCATTGATAAAACCATCCTACCTATACGTCGATTATAATTTTGTTGTATCAGTCATATAATAACAATAACATGCTTAACATCCACGAATGCAAAATTAAAGTTGCATTCCTCTTATTCACGTAAAAATAATACGCTATAAGATAATGAATGCATATGTATAATGCATTCCTCTATTCTTTATCATTTCATCATTCCTCTGTGAATTCACCTATTTTTATGAATTCATCATTTCTCTGTGATCATAACATTCTCTATCTCTAATTGTGTACAATATGTATTGGGCATATTTTCAATGATTTATTATTTTTTTCTAATACCTTTGTATTCTCTGTCTCTGTATTATTTCATATATAAATATACTAGTGCCTCCCTTGTATCATATATATATATATATATATATATATATATATATATATATA
>CANYBF011367794.1:0-23182 GCA_948192965.1 Dalechampia spathulata | reverse complement strand
TAGAGTCGTCAGCTGAGAAGCTTGTTCTCGAAGTGGTACGGTGCGGTCCGGCAACCTCCAAGTCTTTTTGTATTAGGAGCTTTTGTAATCGTACTGGCAGTAGATATTACTTTTGCTTAGTGGTGAATATGAATGTAATGTACACTTGTATATACACGTTTGCTTTAGTAAAATAAGGGTTAATGATTGAGTTACAGTGTACTGTTGCATGGATTTATGTTATCCAGGGATTGTTGTATGAATGTATGCCACGCTACGCACTGTTTCACCACTAACATAGGTTGTTGTACCCATACGAATGTCTAAAGGTTCGAAATAGGACGTATCCCTGGTAGTGTACATGGCGGCTTTCCCGTGGGACGGTCGTGGCGTATGCTACGGGAGCATGTTCCTCCAGGTATGGGCTGGGGTGTGACATAACCAATCCAATGCTATGGAAAAGCATGAATCAAGGATTAAAGTCCACTAAATATATTGAAAAAATTCATGAAAAAGGTAATTAACATGAGCTGAATCTTAAAAATGTCATAAAAATGAAAGAAAATTCCTAAAATTACTTTAGTAAGTCATTTAAGCAATTTTAATCATTCATAATTGCAATGAAAAATAAAATAAATGGCACTAATTTTAAAATCAAGTGAAAAAGCAATTAAAAATCAAATTTCAAGCAAAAATTGATCATAGACATAAATTGAAAGATTTTAAGATCATTAAGCATCACTTGAAAATGAATTATCATCCAAATTTGATCTAATCATATCAAGAGATAATAAATTACAATTAAAATAATATTTAATTGAGAAATCAATAAAAATAAATTGATTTTAGGCAAAAATTAATAAAATTGATCATGAAAATTGAAATCAAAAGACTCTAATATCATCAAACATCATTCAAAGATTGAATCAATAATTAATTCAACTTTAATCACATCAATTACAACTTAAATTAAATTAAAATGATAATTAACTTGAAAATTAATTTTGAAGCCAAAATTAGAAATTGCATCAATGTATGATGAATTCATATCATTTGAATCATTATCAAATCATAAATGCTATTGAAGACTTTGATTTGGATCAAAACATAAGTGAAAACATACTAAAAATCATGAAATAGTGAAGAACATAAGGTAATATGCATAGCACATTACCTAGAAAACCTAATGTATACAACATATTTTGTAATGTATGTAGTAAATATTGTAATATGTGCAGCACATTACAACCCAAAAAAATAAAAATGGAAATTTTAAGTAAAAATTATGAATATAGTTTGAGAAATATAAAAGTTTAGGATTGGCATATCATTTAAGGTCATGGGATGACCTAAATGCTATTGTTGCTTTCCAAACAAAAGAAAATCATAAATCCATGAAAAACAGAAGAAAAAGAATAAGGAAATGGCATTCCATAACTCATCAATATTAAGCAAGCTTTAATCATCTTAATCTTGTATGAAGTAAATGATTTAGTGAACTAATTTGTCTTTAATCAGTAATTAAATGTTAATTATGTGATCAATTAGTGGGAGTTTAATTTGATAGAGTTTAAGTAGGATTTTCAACATTTGGACCTCTTTTTGATAAATACACGAGTTACATTTATAAAAAAGAGTAAGGTTTAGCCAAAATAGATTGATAATATGGGATTTTGAAAATTCAAAGTAATGTGTGCAACATATTAGCCAATTTTACCTAAAATACGCAGCATGTTGTAGAACATACTTCATACATCAGGAAGAGCCCTCAGTGTGTTAGCCAATTTTACCTAAAATACGCAGCATGTTGTAGAACATACTTCATACATTAGGAAGAGCCCTCAGTGTGTTAGCCAATTTTACCTAAAATACGCAGCATGTTGTAGAACATACTTCATACATTAGGAAGAGCCCTCAGTGTGCCCCCCCCAATTATGAGCATCAAGTAATGTGTGCTATATGCTCATTGCACTATAAATATGTCAAAATGGCATGAAGATATATGGTGCACATTAGATTTGGATGGAAAATAGGAAGCTTACATTGTGCATTTCACCTAACATGCATAACATATTGCAAAAATTTACTCTACACATTAGGAAAGTACTGCAATTTACTTCATCTTCCACAAACCAAAAGCAACATACTCTACATATCAAGCACACTCTTGGGAGGCTAAAACCCTTGTATACAATTTAAATTCGATAATGAGGACCTGCATAAAGCTGTATCAAAGAAAATTTGAAAATGCAATACATGGGTGAAAATTTATGGTTTATAATTTACCCTCAATTAAGACCATTTTAGAGTAACATAGGCAAAAGTCATAAAAAAGATGAAACCTAATTACAATATGAATTTTCATTTAAAGGTAAAAGGATGATACATGGCTGATACTCGTGCTGAGGCTCAATGCCTTTGTAGAGGCTTGTAAATGCTCAAGTTGAGACTTAATGCTCATGTAGAAGCTTGTAAATACTAATGCTAAGGCTTACAAATGCTCCACTAAGGAGAAATATAACCCACTAGGGATGGAATGTGACTTATTAAGATGCTTATATTGAGGCTTATAATCTAACATAGTAATTAAGAGCCCAGTGCTCAAGCAAGCAATTAGGGCTTGTCAAAAAGTGGTGCCCATGCTAATGCTTGCAACCCAATTATATCATTGGAAGCTTGATTCTCAGGTGAGGCAATTAATGCTAATCAAAAAGTGATGCTCATACTAAGACTTGTAATCCAAAATAGTGATTGGAAGCCCAATGTTTGGGCAACCAATGAAGGTTGATAAAAAATGCAATGCTCATGTTGAAGCTTGCAACCCAATTCTACCATTGGAAGCCTGATGATTGGATGAGATAATTAAAGTTGATCAATGGTCATATATTAAACCAATGGCTTTGTTATGAGGCTTAAAATCACTTGAAGTATGAGTTCAAATCAATGTTGGATCAACTAATCAATTATGATATCGGGGTGATTGTCTACTAATCAATGGTTAATAAATGTTGGTTCTATGCTCACACTATCATATGTGTCTTACAAGTCTAAAGATAGTATTTAGAACCCATCACTTAGCTTGACACTTTTTGGTCAATGGTTTGACTAATAGTCAAAAATTTAACTAAATTTGATCATTTGTAGGATCAATTTTCTAACTTTGAAAGACATAAAAACATAATTTATCAATGAAATTAGAATTGAATTGATTTTGAGAAAATACTTGGATTTTTAAATATTAGTCTATAGACTTGACTAATTTTTTGTATTTCTTTAATGTTATGGGTCGTGAAAATTAGACTTTATAGAAAAGATGATCCTAAAAATTTTGAAAATTTTATGATATGCCTCATTCATTACGAGAACCTCCATAGAAGATTGGCGTATGTTATCAAGCACTGTCACGCCTGCACACACACAGCTTGGACGTTTTACAATTGCAGTGCATCATCTGTGGATTTTTGATGAATAGTAATTTATTCTATTTTATTTTAGAATAAATTTATTTATTCTATTCTATTTTATTTATATTAGTTAGTGATCGTGTAATATTTTATTATATTCAAAAGTATGAAAGTTTAGTCAGGATTGTAGGTGAATTAATTAGTAAGGTATATGTCATTTTGTTTAGAATATTAAGGATTTTAATAGTTTCATTTTATTTTATTTTATTTTTAGATGTTAGGGGAATAAATTGATATTTAAGAATTTAAACAAATATTATTTTTATTAGTATAATTGTTATTAATGATATTAATTATGTACGGAAATGATTTAATTAGTTCATTTATCTGATCTAAATTATTGATTACTATTACGTACTAATTAAAGTAAGTTAATTATTTAAGTAATTGATTTATGTTACTTAATTTAATTATTTTGTTATGTAAGTAAGTTATGTAATTAATTAAGTGATTTTGTTTTAGAAGGGGAGTTGATAGATTACTTTATTATTTTAATTATAGGTATATATATATATATAATTATATACTTACTAGTATTTAAATTAATGGAGTTTATTATTATTAAATATACAGATATATGTGTCTATATATATAGATATATATTTTTTTTTGTTATGCGGTATATAAGTATGAATCAGACGTATAATCGTTAATTTAATAAATACACGAATCTTTGGACATAGTAGTGTTGTAAATTCTGATTTTTAGTTAATGGCATGTGACCTTGTTTTATGGGTTTTCTCGGGTGGTGGTGGTAGCAAGGATTTAGGACATAAGTTAATTTACCTTAAATGTAACATGATCTTTGGGAATGGGGATTTGTCCTTTTAGGGGGGGAAAAAGACGCAGAACATGCATCTGTGGAGAGGGGGTCACTTTCCTTCTTTGGATCGTCTTTTTTTTATAATTCAGATGCTGGGTTTTTCTTCTTCTTTTGAGGCGTGCGTAGTATGATTCTTCTGTCCTTCGGCTTTGTGATAAATCATTGCTGGGTTCTTGTTGTTGTTAAGTTTTTAGGAGGGTGGCTTAGCCTGTACGAAGCACTCCTTCTTGTCCTCCATCGTGTGTTTCTTTTTCTGTGGCTACTGAAATTCTGAGGGTTGTTTTTGTTAAATTCTTGGTGTTGCATACGTCTATATGATGTAGAAAAGAAGTCTGGATGGGCACGTTTTCTTGGGAGTCTTTGTCATTCGGAAGCGGAGTTGAGTTTCTTTTAGATAGTCATCTTGTCTTTATAGTGTTGGGATTATTTCCTTTGATTTTATGAGGATGTTGCTACTGAGTGCTTCGTTGGTTGTTGAGCGGTTTTGGAGGTTAATATTTGAGAGTTTTCTTTTCACGTTATGGAGTCGATTGCTATAGGGAAAGGTTACCTATCATTACCTAAACTTCTTAATATTGTTTTTTGTTTCTGACGTTGGTGTATCCTGAGATTTTGGTGATTTAAAAGCTTCTGCTTCATGCGGTTTATATTAGTCGATTCTAAAGGAGAAGCAAACACGTAAGAATAAGCTGTGTTCTTGGAGGGTCTAGCGGTGATTCTTGAGCTTTGCATGTATTACGAGTTGCGTTTCGCATTAAGGAAGTCATGCATGTATCCTGCTGTAGTAATTCTTGTTGATCCCGAATTGTGGTTGCGAGTTTACTGAGGGATGTTAACGTTCAGCCCTCTACTTGTCACTGAGTAAGTTATATATGTTAATTGTTGGAAGTTAGAGTTTAATATGATTCATTCTTCTTTCTCCTTGACAGCAGCTTGGTGTTCGGTCCATTCTTGCATGATTTTGTTTTGTTAAATTTTTCATCGTCCCCTTCTTGCGTTATGTAGGTCTGTTGTAATGGTTACTTCTGTAGGGAACTGCTTGTAATTATGTCTTCGAGCAGCAGAAGTTTGTTTTAGTGAAGGGGCGGGAAGATGCAAGAGTTAGGTGTAGCTTTATCTGATTTGTTGGATCACTGTTTTGGGGACGTGATTTAGGAGGTTCTTGTGGATTGTTAGCTTTCACTATCTTAGTATTTCCTTGCCTCTTCCTTCCTTTCGGGTATTGTTTTTAGATTGAGCTTATGAGTCATGTGATATTGTATTACATTCTTTCTTTGTTAAGGCTGGTTGATTGCGCCTTACATTAGCTCATTGTGCTGATGGATGTGGTTTACTTGATTAATTTTAATGCATGCTGCGGTGGATGAGGATTATAGGCATTCTTGCAGCAGATATATATATATATATATAATAATTACTCATAAGTTTAGGATATGAAATATTATATTATATAGCCACTACTATTATTTAAGTATATAGTTAATTATACAGTTATATTTAACATAAGAAAAATTATGGTATTAATATGTTATAATTTCTTATTATAGTTAATAACTTCTTAATTGATTCTTATATAGAAGTTTATTAAAAGATATTAGGTATAAGTTGACAACTATGAGACATTAATTAAATTTCTATTATAAGGTAATTTTATAATTATTTATTATTATTATTTAAAGCTAGATCTTAAAATATTTTATTTAATTCTACCGAATTTAATTATTAGATGTCTATGTATTAGGAAATTGTTTTAAGTTAATAGATCTTTAAATTGTAATACTAGAGAGTTTTATTAAAGTTATTTAATAGGATAAGTTTATAATAATTTAATTTATAAATTAAGATTGTTTATTACTACTATCTTTAAATTATAATTATTATAATATATTTTATTGATTTTGTTAAATTCTACAGTATTTATTTAAGATAATTTTTGTTAATTATATATGACATGAAGTCTGTAAATCTATTATTCGATTACTTTATAATCAAAATTTTATTATCTTAGTTTATCATAAGAGGTATATGTTAATAAGAAATATCTTATTTTGAACCTTAAGGAATTAATTATTTGAGTGTTATGATGTGGTTATTTAAGATTATGTTTAGGCATATAATTTTAGGAAAATATTAATAAGTTATATGTAGACATAAGGATTAAAAATGAGATAAAGTTTGGAAATAAATATCATATGAGTATTTCTCAATTAAATTCCTTATTGTCTATATTATGAAATCTTTCACGATTTATTTATTTTAGAAATTTAGGAATAATATTTATGTGGTGAATATTATTATTTGGTGTGATTTATACGATTGCTAAATGATTAAAATTCTGTTGAGTAATTACTAAAGCACATACATATACATATAATTACAAGACCTACTGAGGAACTTGTTCACGTGTCCCCGCGACGCGTAGACAAGGGAAAAGCCCATGCAGGTTAGTGCTAAATACTCAACTTAAATAATTAAGTCGGAGATTATGTCACACACGCACTGCATATTAATTGTTAAGTTATATGCTTGGAGAGACTTTATGATACATAGTTTAATCGTCCAATGCATCATCTCCATATATCATGTTCATCATCAAATAATGTATTGGCATTTCATAACATCATTTCATGGCGTCATAAGGGAGGAAAGGTGAGATGATTGTGAAATGTGGAGATTGAATATGTATTGAGATAATTTTGAGGAAGCTGAGTACAGTCACTTCCCATACGCTGAGTTGAGGCGCGTATGTTGTGTATGTTGTCTGTTATAATTGAATGTTGAGGGAATGCTGAGTACGGTCGCATTCCAGAAAAATATTACGATTGAAAATATGATTGGCCAATTGAAATATGGTAGTGAAACAGATTGATTGAGGGAGAGAGTGCAAAACATTGCATTCTCATAAGTTCATTTCATAATTGCATGCATTTTCATTAAATTGAAATGAATATTGGAATTATGGACATATGTGAATCATTTGTGATGCTATGAATGAAAATCCAAGATGAATCCAGGTACTATAAGATGATGAGACTAGAATTTTGAAAGTATATCCGAGTGAATGTGCTTACCTCAGAATTTGAGCTGTATGCTACGATAATTACATATAATTGGCACGTGATTTTACACTTCCCTGTAATAATGATTCTTGTACTATTATTGTGAAATTCTTTATACTTCAATGTAATTACATGATGCATTAATTTATTAGCGCCACTGAGTTTTACTCAGCGTTTGTCATTTGATGAACGCAGGTCCAAGCACATCAGAAGCTAGACGAGGTTAGCGTTAGTTATTGGCAGTACGGTACACGACTTCGGCGATTCTTGCAAGGGTTGTCATACTGGGACTTAGTTAAGCAGACTCCGACAGGCATTGTGTATACTGCTTATGCTCTTTTCAATTTGGCAGTAACATTAGGTTGCGTTGGTTTGACTACTACTACTTGCTGATGCCAATGGGCATAACTATAACCTCCTTTGTAATTGTAACTCGTTGTGTATAACAGATGCTTCAGTGTTGTTCCTTATCTTTTCATGTGATTATCAGAAGTACATTTTGTGATGGTAGCATGCTTGATATAATTGTGAAAATAAATGTTTAGTGAGTACTTTCCCTTGTAATGAAATTTTGGAGCTCGTCGGAGGAGTTTCAGGGTTTCATTACGGGACATGTCTCCACTTGGAGGTGTGACATTCTCTGTCTCAGTGTGCTCTAACTACTTCTACAAAAGAACAATGCATAAAAATAGGCTTTTGTTGGTTTAATATCCTTCTTTAGTTTGAAGGGAAGGGAGACAAAGAATTTTTTGTTTTTCTAAAGGGGAGAAGGGTGATTGAATTATGCGTGAGAGTTTTCACAAAGAAGAAGAAAGAGATCTTTAAATGAGATGAATTATTATGTTTCCATCTATGATAGCAAAAAGCTTATGGTTGAAATACCTTTCCATCTAATGTTTGAAATATTAATTATGCTTCCTCTAAGCCGAATGAGGAAGAATTATTAGATTCATCATTGTCTTGTGGCTTGTAAGCATAAGGAATAATAGAACAAAAAATAAATGGAAATAAAATTAAAATTTTAGTTCTAGTTTTTCAAGTCCCAGCTCAACTTCCTTTTTATCTTTACTCTTCCGACAAGCAACCCAATGTGATTATACATGTTGGTTGGGTTGAGAAACCTTCATAGAATGGTTTCAATCTATGGCCATTCACTTTGAATGTTTTCCTCATATTAATGCTCTGTATCTTAACTACTCCTTACGAGTAGATTTTTCTAACGAAGAATGGACCTAACCACCTTAACCTTCACTTTCTAGGGAATAATTTTAATTTAGAGTTAAATAACAACACTTTTTATCCAATTAGAAGTTCTTTTATTCTCAAAAATTTATCATGAAGCTTACATATTTTCTCCTTGTACATTCTAGAATTGTCATAAGCGTCATTTTAAATTTCCTCTAACTCTTAGATCTACAATTTTTTATGATTTCCTACTTCATCAGTTAATATATTACATTGCTTCATAACCCAAAATACCCTATGTTTAATCTCCACAGGCACATGACATGGTTTCCGATACACCAGCCTATATGATGACATTCAAAGGGTTTTTTTAAAAGCTATCTTGTATGCCCACAAAGCATTATCAATTTTGAGACTCCAATCTTATCTGGTCGGACTCATAATTTTCTCTAAAATTGATTTTATTTCTCTATCCATCTCTTTTTCCTAGCCATTTACCTGAGGATGATAGGTAGTCATCATCCGATGAGAAACGCCATATTCTAAAACAAGATAGTTATGTCCCGATTATAGAAGTATATTCATTTATCACTAATGATCATTTTCGGCACTCCAAATTTGTTAAACACATTTGATTTGATAAAACTAGCAACTACCTTATCATCATTAGTTTTAATGGATTTTGCCTCTCCCACTTTGATACATAATCCATTAAAACCATAATATAGACATTACCAAAGGATGAGGAAATGGTCCTATAAAATCCATATCTTAAATATTAAAAATTTCACATACTAAAGTAGGCACTTGAGGCATCTTATTTCTTCTTGCTAAACTTCCTCTCTTTTAGCAATTTTCACAGTACTTATAGAATAGATATGCATCTTAGTAAATAGTTGGCAAATACAAGCCACTCTTTAAAACTTTAATTGTTGTTTTTCTCAAACCAAAGTGTCAACTATAAGAATACAAATGACAAAACTATATGATCAAATTCACCTCATATTTTAGTATACATCATCTAACTACTTAATTGGTACAATGTTTCCACAAATATGGTTCATCCTACATATAGTATTTAGCATTATTTTTTATTTTTTCCTTCTTAATTTTAGATAGTTCTTCCAGAAATGACTTGGAAGCAATAAAATTGGTTATGTCAACATACTATGGTGAATTTCCAAAAAGGAAAAGTGCAAATTCATTAGGAAATTCATCATGAAATTTTGATGGCTCTAAATGTGGCATCTTGCTCAAATGATCAACTACCAAATTCTCTAATCCCTTCTTGTCTTGCAATTCCAAATCAAATTCTTGGAGTAACAAAATCCAGTGAATCAATCTAGGTTTGGTTTCCTTCATTTTAGCACATATCTTAGAGCAACATGGTCTGAAAACACAATGAATTTAGCACCTAATAAATATGAATGGAATTTATCTAAAGTAAAAACAACAACATAGAGTTCTTTTTCTATGGTTGAATAATGGCATTGGGCACTATTAAGTGTCCTTGATGCATAGCATATAACATACGAATCTTTCCTAATACATTGTCACAATACTGCTTCTACTGCATAATTGCTAGCATCATACATAATTTTGAATGGTAAATGTCAATTCGGTGGTTGCATTATAGGGCTTGAAATCAACATCTCCTTTAGCCAATCAAATGTTTTTTTTGCAAGAGTCATCAAAAATAAATTCAATATCCTTCTATAATACCTTGCAAAGTGGTTGAGCAATTTTTGAAAAATCCTTCATAAATCTCCTATAAAATCCTGCATGACCAAGAAAAAAAATGAACTTCTTGCACACTTATGAGATACATCAATGACTTGATAACATATATTTTTGACTTATTGACCTTGATTCCTTTTATTGAAATAACATGGCCCAAGATAAGACCTTAGTCTACCATAAAATGATATTTTTCATAGTTCAATACCATGTTTTTTCTCAATACATCATTGCAAAACTTTTGCCAAATTATCAAGGCATTCACAAAATGAATTTTATAAATTGTAAAGTAATCCATAAAATTCTCAATAATATTTTCAATAAAATTTGAGAATATACTTACTATACAACGTTGAAATATGGCTGACACATTACACAGTTCAAATGACATACGATTGAAAGTGAACATACCAAATGGACATGTGAACGTCATCTTTTCTAGATCTTTCGATGCAACTTGAATTTGGTAAAATCTCATGTAACTGTCCAAATAACAATAATGTGCGTGACAAAATTTTATTCTAAATAAGTATACAATTTATTTTTATTTTTATAACAATTCAATTTATGTATGATATTTAGGAGAAATTTTCACTATTTTGGGCATTCAATTTAATTTAAATCAAAATTAATCAATTTTAATAATTTTTTAATAATTCAATCATGTAAATAGAATGCCAAAACAAGTTTGGACGAAAATATGAGAATTAGTAATAATTGGTCAAAATGGATGGCAAGAATCAAATTTAGAACTTGATTATCCTTTCAAGTGGCAGATTTTGATGGCATGCTTCCAAGTTTCTCAAGGTCGATCCACCACAAAAATATTTTAGTCCATGCTTTAAAATTTAAAATAAAATAATTTCAATATTTTTATTTATTTTAAAATTTAAAGCTAATAATAAAACATTGTTAAGTAACATTTTTACATGATTCATATTAATAGTATATTGGTATCAATTTATCAGTTATACATTAGATCTTATACATCATACTATCAAGCAGTCATCAAAACAAGCATGAAGAAAACTTGAACTATGGTGCAACATGCAGGTTTAGAAGGAATGAAGAACCTACACAACTTAGATGTTTCTTATGACCGCTTCAGAAAAAATATATTACCATCTATTAATACTCTTATATCACTTAAGAGTTTGAATTTTGAAGGCAATCATATCGGTGGAGATTTCCCTATTAATGGTAAGTTCCATGTAGTGGCAAACTTTTTAAATAATCTCTTTCAAGTTCCTCCAAGAGTAATACAGGCTCACTACTATATGATTCAGAATTGAGAAATTTGAAAAGGTTGGAAGTATTACGTATAGGCAACAATAAATTCAATGGTACTCTACCAATGCATTTTGAGACATACTTAAATATGTCTGAGTATGAGTATTTCCTCTCTCCTTGAAGCAAGTCAAATTTCCTGCTCATAATGCATTTTGAGACTTGGAATTATATATTTGAGTTGGCGTTTAAGTCAAATCTCAATCTCATTGTCTACCATATTTATTAACAATCAAAGACTTAAACATTTGAATTCTCATTTCGGGAAAATTATAATGGTCACTCAATCTAAGTAAATTTGTAATTATTAGTATTTTAAAAATGTGTATTACACATAAATATTAATTTTTTTATTTATTATTTATTTTAATTTATTTTAATATAAAATGATAAAATTTTCATACAATAATATTTATAATGCAGTGTGTCTGTATGCTATGCTATGCTTGATTTATTTTGTTAATTAGTATACAAATTAACATGATTAAATAAAATGAATTTTTACTTATTTGGTATAACTAATTATAACAAAAATTAGTATTCGATTTTGAAATAAAATTAATATTTAGATTGATATAAATTTTATTTTTTAAAAAAATTACTCGTTTTGAATTTGAAATAAATTTTATTTTCTATTGAAAACTATTATTTAGAATAATATATAAAAAATTAATATTTACATACAGAAGTAGTGTTTATTTGTATGTTCATTTACTTCTGATATTGCACTTAGGAAGTAGGGATAATTACGTAATTTTATTCTCACCCTCCTTTCATACATTTAGATAGTTATTGCTACATTGCTCCCTCTTTTCATTTTAATTATCCATTTTAGTTATTTCATCATTATTAAAAAATCATTTATTCATTTTAATTATCCATTTTAGTTATTTCATCATTATTAAAAAATCATTTATTAATATGTTGCTTTACTAAAATATCATTCAAAAATATTTATCAAAGAATGTGAATAGTAAAATAAAATGTTCAATTTTTTCTTATTATTGAAATAAATAATTAATATGAAATTAAATATTTTTAAAATGAGCAATTAACAGCAAAGGAAGGAGACACAACTAACAAGTCTTGTGTCCTCTTTTGTAATGGAAAGGAAAAAAGAAATTATAACAAATAGAAATTTTGAAGAATTTTTCCTAGGAAATGTCACTGATTTGTTGTTGTTTTATTCATTTATTTTATTTTATGCAGTAATAATAATAATATGGTAATGTTATTCAAAATTATATCAGCCGGAAAAATACACATTAAGTACATATGCATGGTTCATATTATCTTAATGCAATTGCTCACATATGATATTACTTTTACTACTTCTAAGTATCAAAGAAATGAAATATTCAAATTTATACAACTTTTCATCTATCACTACTTTTACTTCGTTCAAGACTTTGATTCTTGAAGACAATATCATGAGTACTAGTACTGGGAAATGTACTATACTGACAGACTTTCTAAATGATCTTTCCAACTTCTTCAATATCTAATCTACATATTATTTTTTCGTTTATTCTCACAGTATTATAAATGTGCTCCAGAATTAAGTGAGATAAAGCAACTGGAAGTGTTGGATATAAGTCACAATCATTTCAATGATGCCCAATTAATTACAGGTAACTTTTCACCCTATGTTATGTGTTATTTCTACTGTTTCATCTCCTTCAATTTTCTGCTTATAAAGCATTGGAAGCCCATGAATAACAAATATTTGAGTTAGCTTCTGGTCAAATTTAGCATGTGTTCTCTCCTTACTTTATTTGGTTCATTTTTTTTCAAAGAATTTATTTCATTTGTACTTGAATTTTTTTAATGATTTATGTATAAAATTTTAAAATTAATTTGGGTATTGAGTGATAATTCAAATCATAAAATAATGTATTGAGCAAAAATAAACTTAAACTATTAATTTAAAGATATGATATTACTTCACTACTTTTGCTACTTTTAAGTATCAAAGAAAAGAAGTATTCAAATTTACACAACATACAGATTTTGAAAAATTGAAGAAATTGCAGATTTTAGATGTTTCTAGGAATATATTCAATGATCATAACTTTTCATCTACCATCACTCTTACATCACTTAAGACTTTGATTCTTAGAGATAGCATCATGAGTGAATATGTTTTTTAGTGCTGATAAATGAATTATATTAACAATCTTTCTAAATGATCTTTCCAACTACTTCAATATCTAATCTACGTACATATTTACTTTTCCGCTTATTCTTACAATACTATACATGTAGTCCCGCATTAGGTGAGCTTAAGCAGTTGGAAGTGTTTGATATAAGCAGAAATCAATTCAATGTTACCCTATTAATTACATTTAACTTTTCACCTTTATGTTATGTGCTCTTTCTACTTGACTATTTCATCCCCTTCAATTTTCTGCTTATAAAGCATTGCAAGCCATTGAATAACAAATATTTGAGTTAGCTTCCGGTC
Organism: Dalechampia spathulata; assembly: GCA_948192965.1. Classification (NCBI taxonomy): domain Eukaryota; kingdom Viridiplantae; phylum Streptophyta; class Magnoliopsida; order Malpighiales; family Euphorbiaceae; genus Dalechampia; species Dalechampia spathulata. The sequence goes on along the minus strand of CANYBF011367794.1, from coordinate 9,184 downwards.
AAATTTAGCATGTGTTTATTCTAATGTAAAAAATTTTTAACTTCATTTATTCAAACATAATGATTTAACATTTACTAATGAATTACACAAAATTCATAAAATTTATTTAAATCAAACATTATTACCTTGAATCAAACACAATTATTTCAGATTTAATAATGAATTTCATAAAGTTCATTAAAACAACTTGATAATTAAATTTTTGATTCCAAATGTCAAACCATTGTATTTGAAAATCATTTAGCTGATATTTAAGGTTTTCTTATTGTTTAAACCTTTAAAGAAAGCAATCATTTCGTTGATTTTCAATTATTGATTCAATGGTGTTCTATTAATGGAATTATTGATTTATGCTAATCATTTGTTTTGGAATTAACTGAAGCTTTCAAATTTAACCGTCTTGAGTACATTTTCATATATAATGTGTGACTCATTACAAATAACCAACAAGTTTACCTTTTAATATTTTATTCATCTTCTTATAAATGTTTTGTAGGATTATGTGGATTACAAAGCCTGCTTGAGTTGGGTCTTAGTGGTGATGAATTTTCTGGTGGGGTACCTCGATGTCTTAGCAACTTAACCAACCTCCAAGTTCTTGATCTATCCGACAATCATTTCACTAGCAACATCCAATCGGTTGTCTCTCCACTCACTTCACTCAAGCATTTGATTCTTTCTGACAATAACTTCCAAGGAATGTTCTCATTTAGTGCTTTGGCCAACCATACAAAACTTAAGCTTTTTGACCTTTCATCTCCAAGTGCAATGCTAAAATTAGAAACAAAATCAACTTCCTAGTTTCCTACATTTCAACTGAAAAGTGATTTTTACAAGGGATTGCAACTTAAGAAAAATTCCAAGTTTTCTTTTCTACCAATATAACTTGGAGTTCATTGATCTTTCTCATAATCAACTGATGGGGACAATGCTTAGTTGGATCGTACAACAAAACTTTAAGCTAAATGTTGTGAGATTAAGGAATAAGTCATTAACATAAAGTTTTCAATTGCCTGATTTCAAGCATGACTTAGAAGAGTTGGGCATCTCGAGCAATAATTTCATTGGTCAGATACCTAATGATATTGGTATGGTCCTCTCAAATCTACTATATATGAACATTTCAAATAATTATTTTGAAGGTTATGTTCCTACCTTAATTAGTGATGTGGAACATCTACTTTTTCTAGATTTGTACCACAATAATTTTCAAGAGAGTTGTTAGAAAATTAGGTTAAGATGAGGTGAAAATGAACAGTTATGATGGAAGAGAAATGAAAGGTGAAGATTAGATTGGTTGTAACAAATTGTAATACAGCTATAAAATATTAGTTTGTTTTTTTTTTTCTGTTAAAGTAGAGGACACATAAATAAAGGTAGCAGTAGGCTATAAGATAGAGAGGTTGCTTTTGTATACAAAAGAAGAAATAATACAATTACAAAATATTTCTTTCACATGGTATCAAAGATTTTAATACCTGTGCTATTCTAATTTTTTTTCCTATATATGGAAACTACTCTTATTCCCAATCAATAGGGTGGCTAAGGGATGATTGGGCTTTCCACTGGTGTTCTAACTTTGCTAACTTCTGATCAACCTGGGATGTAGCTTGTTACTATTGTATTTGATGGATCTAATTACTTGTCATGGTCACGTTCTATGACGATTGTCCTAAGAGCCAAAGATAAGTTGGCACTGGTTGATGGAAGGTGTCTGGAGCCGACAGCTAATTTAAACGAGTTGGACAAATGACACAATATTGATAACATAATGGTTTCCTAGATTCTTAACTCCATGGCCAAAGAGTTTGTTGGTGCATTCTTGTACACAACATCTGCAAAACATTTATAGAAGGAGATTAAAGAATGATATGGTGACAGTAATTGTCCTTTACTATACCAGCTGATGCAAGAAATCTCTTATATTACATAAAGTAATTTGTCCTTAGCTATCTATTACACCAAGTTGAAGAAACTTTAGGATGAACTTAATTTTTTGCATCCTGAACAAAAATGTAACTGTGAGGCAGCCACACAATATTATGTTAGGAGAAATTTAGATCATCTCATTCAATTTTTAATGGCTCTAAATGATACTTACGACCATGTACAAAATCAGATCCTTATCATGGAGCCTCTACCTACTGTCAATAGAGCTTACATCATGGTAACAAGCGTGGAGAAGCAATGTGAGATACAAGGAGTGAATAGGACTACTGTTACTAACACTGCTTTCTATACTAAAGACTCTACCAAGTTTAATAGTAAGAGGAAGGAAAAGGGAAATAAAATTTGCACTTACTATAGAAATACTGGACATACTCATGACACATGCTTCAAGTTGAATGGGTATCCGAAGCAGTTTACTGAGATGAAGGATAAACGAGGTAAAGAAAAAGTAAATGCTGCTATAATATTGGAGTCACCACTTGTAAACCAGGATCACAGTGATTGGAATAATGATATAACTGGGATCATACAATAAGAAATTACTAAATATTTCAAAGGGCAATTGAGTACTGAAGTAGAGATGGCAGGATGTGCATGGTTTTCAGGTCTGACAAGTAACAATTCTATTTACTATTCTTTAACTTCACGGTAAAATGTAGGTACATGGATCATTGATATAGGTGCAACATCACACATGTGTTTTGACATTCACTATTTTTCTTCTACTAGTAAATTTCCTCATCTTGTACCAATTTCTTGACCCAATGGAACAACTAGGCATGCTCTGTGTAAGAGAATAGTTACCTTATGTAAAGATCTAATTCTATATGATGTTCTTTATATCCTCACTTTTACATGTAATTTGATATCAATACCAAAGTTGACTCAGACCTTGAATATTTTTATATCTTTTTTTTCAAAATCATTATGTTATGCAGGACTTGACGACTAAACAACCCATACATATAGGAAAAATAAAGGGTAACCTATACATATTCTAGCTCATTACCAGAATACATGGTGCTAACATAAGTCATATAACCAAGGAAGATAGTTTTCTTTGGCACAAAAGATTAGGACATACCCCACACAATAAACTTAGCCATATTTCTTTCCTAAAAGATCACCCGGAACACAAAAAATGTGAAATATATCATGTTGCCAAATAACATAGATTACCTTTTACAAGGAGTTGCATCTCTTTTAGTCGTGCTTTTGAATTAATACATGTTGATGTTTGGGGACCCTACTCTATTCATTCCATAATAGGCACATCTTATATTTTAACTATTATGGATGATTTTTCTCAATCTCTTTGGGCTTACTTAATTAAAGACGAGTTCAATGTTCCTAGCACAATTAAGCATTTCATAAATCTTGTTCATACATAATTTGAAAAAAAAAGTGAAGATAATGAGAATTGACAATGGTACAGAGTTTTTAAATGCTACCTATCAAGATATTTTCTAAAACATGGGAATTATTCATCAAAGAACCCGTGTTTATACATCTCAACAGAATGGAGTAGTTGAAAGAAAAGATAGGCATCTATTAGAGAATACTAGAGCACTCATGTTTGAATCAAATTTGCCTAAACAGTTCTGAGGGGAATCTATTATTATGGTTACTCACATCGTAAACTGATTACCTAGCCCACTTATAAGCTAGAAATCTCCTTATGAAATCCCATACCAGAAATAACCAGATTATTCTACTCTATATGTCTTTAGTTCATTATGCTTTGCTACTAATGTCTATCCTGTTAATAGAAATTTGATGCTAAAGCTATAAAATGTATATACTTGGGGTATAAGACAGGAGTTAAGGCCTATAAGTTATACGACATGCATAATCATAAGATAATCCTGTCAAGAGATTTACCTTTTATGAGCACACCTTTCCATATAAGCATCAGCCACATTCATCTTTCACTCCATTACATGTTCCAATTTCAGAATAAACAACAACATCAAATTCTCAAAAAAAACCTTAAATCACATTCACCAAGCTTAGTCATACCTCAATCAGAACCAGATACTCAACATGAATTAAGGAGAAGTAGCCGACAAAGAACTAAACCTGCTTGGCTCAATGTTTTGATTGATAACTCAGTTGATGCCACTGAATCTACTTTCTTTACTACCATACCTACATTTAGTTTAGAATATCTTAGTTTTATAGCACAAGTGTCAATTATTCATGACCTTAAATGTTTCCAGGAAGCTAAGGAAGATAGTAAATGGATAGTTGCTATGCAAGATGAATTAAATGCTTTAATGCGAAATAATACCTGGGAATTAACAATTTTGCTTGCAGGAAAGAAAGCAATTGATACGAAATGGGTTTGTAGGATAAAATACAATGCAGATGGGAGTCTTAACAAGTACAAAGCACTTATTGTAGCCAAGGGATACAATCAAGAATTCAGGATTGACTACCACGATAATTTTTCTCCTATAGCTAAAATGGTCATAGTTCGCTTATTTTTTGCTATTACAGCAGCTAACAATTGGCTTGTATGTCATCTTGACATTAACAATGCATATCTGCATGGTTATATTGATGAAGATATTTACTTAAATCCCTTAGAGGGATATGAAAAAGTTATACAGATTAAAGTAGGCTAGCAGAAAATGGAATAAAAAGCTTATTGCCACACTTAATTATTTTGGGTTTCAAAAATTAGAAGCAGATCATTGTTTATTTTATAAAGGAGAAGAAAATACTTATCTGTGTTTACTTATGTATGTTGATGATTTACTCCTTTCAGGTCCTAATAAGAAAGGCATTATGGAAGTCAGGAAGTCTTTAAATGCAGCTTTCACTGTCAAAGATTTGGGTCACGCATGATATTTCCTTCATCTGGAGATTGCTAGGTCGCAGCAAGGCATCTATATCAATCAACAGAAATACATAAAGGATATTATCAGTGATACTCATATGATAGATGCTAAGGGGAGTAACTTCCCTCTACCAGTTGGCTTAAAGCTTGAACCAGATAAGGGAGATTTGTTACCTAATCCTAAGCAATACGTCGACTGATAAGAAGATTGCTTTATTTGAATTTTACTAGACCATACATCACTTTTTCAACCCAATATCTCAGCCAATTTATGTAAAAGCCTAGAAAACCTCATTTAGAAGTTGCTCTTCATGTTATTCATTATTTAAACCAATACCTAAAGCAAGGTCTATTTTATCCAGTCATAAATAGCTTAAAGTTAAATGCCTTTTATGATGCAAATTGGACCTCTTGTTTGACAACCAGGAGATCTTTGATAGGATTTTATATTTTCCTTAAGCCTTCACTGGTATCTTAGAACTCAAAGAAACAAGCCACAGTTAGCAAATCTTCAATCATGGCTAAACACAGGAGTGTGTCATCTATGGTTTGTGAGCTACAGTGGGTAACATATTTACTAAGAGCTTTTAAAATCTCACCGCCTTTACCCATTAAGCTGAACTCTGATAATAAAGCAGTGGAACACATAATGGTAAACCCAATTTTTCATGAGAGGATGAAGCATCTAGATATCAATTGTCATATTATTCGAAACCAGATTTTACAAGGATTTATCAAGATGAATCATCTCTCCACAAAAGAATAATTAGCAGGTCTATTAACTAAACCACTGGGAATAACTGAACATCACAGAATGATGCATAAATTGAAGCATTTTGTAAAGATTTGGAGAAAAGAAAGGAGAACAGATGAGAAAGATCAATCGAAAGAAGGGAAAAAGAGGTTTCGAGTCTAAGATCCAGATGTTTGAACCATTTTTCTTGAAAGTTATGCAAGCTAGCAGAAGAGAAGATAGAGACATGAAGTGTCATAGAGGTTAATAAAAGGAGAGATAGAAGTTAGTTTATAGAGTTTTAAAATGAACAATGAAAGGCACTTCGGTGACTGTTAGAAAATTAGGTTAAGATAAGGTAAAAATGAACGGTTATGATGGAAGAGAAATGTAAGGTGAAGATTAGATTAGTTGTATTAAATTGTAATACAGCTGTAAAATATTAATTTGTTCTTTTTTTTTGTTTTCTATTAGAGTAGAGGACATGTAAATAGATGTAGGAGTGGGCTATAAGACAGAGAGGTTGCTTTTGTATACAAAAGAAGAAATAATACAATTACATAATATTTCTTTCACAAGAGTTTCTAAGATCTTTATTTTCTAATGCAAAGGAATTATGGGAATTGATATTATCTAACAATAGCTTTTGGGGAAAGATTTTTCTAATGACTTTGAATTTAAGGAGCTTAAATGTGTTGGACATGAAGAACAACAAACTTAATGAAAATATGTTAACTGGTGAACATATTTTATCACAGAATGAGTTAACTGGTGAAATCTCTTCAGAAATTGAACAACTCTATAATATGAACTTACCTTTCAACCATTGATCCAAATTTATGCCAATTAGTTTTCCAAATTTAAGGAATTTGGAAAGCTTAGATCTTCATAATAACAATTTAAATGGTGAAATTCCTGCTCAACTAGTTAACCTCAACTTTTTAGCGATTTTTTATGTTTCTTACAATAATCTGTCTGGTAGAATACTTGATAAAGGTCAATTTGGAACATTGGTTGTAAGTAGTTACAAAGGTAATCCTAGATTGTATGGAAATCTCATTCACAGGAATTGTAACCCTCCACCACCAATTATTGATGATTCTGTTTTTCATGATAACATGTGTTGATTTAATTAAACAAAATTTTCTGAGATTTCTTTTAAATTTTTGAGAAACTATTGATTTAAAAATTGAATAATATAACACTAAAATTGATATAGAAAATAAATAATAATTACTTATTAGATAAATTAAATGACAACTCTAGTAATTTTTGAATATCATGTGCAGTTATGTGATTTTCTCAATATACTTTACAATCCATTCCTATCACCACCTTATTCTTATCCATAATTTTTCCAAGTATTTATTGTTTTCTTTTTCAACACAGCTTGTCTTTATTATTTTTTTCTTTTATATTTTCTCTAAAAAATTATTTATCTGAAGATTTAGATATTCATAATAAGATATCAACGTCTAAGTTATTAAGAGAATATATTAAAATTTAAATGAATTTTAACTAAAAATTTCTTGAATGGAGGACTTGACTTATGTCAAAATTAACAATTTAAAATTTTAACTAAATTAATAGATAATTCAAACACTTGATAGTTACAATTTTTGCAAAAGAATAATAGGCTTAATCTGTTGTTAGCGATTATCTCGGCTAAAAGATCTTCCCAAATACTACCAATTTAAGATCTAGAAAGACTTGGAGACCTAATGAATAATCCAAATCCTATCCATCACTATAACATGCTTTGATTTAGTACTCTTGACATTTCTTCAATATCATTTTACATGTACATGATTATAATTATCTGCAATTGTACCATCTTAGAATATTAAAATATGATATAAAACAGCCAATCCGATCTGAAAAAGAACTTGACAATGACATCTATTAAAAACTATTTAAATTAAAATTTATTTTATCCAAAAAATTAATTATTGTAAATCAAGATAATTAGATTACTATCTTTGATTCTTTTCTCTCTCTTTACTATTATGAATAAATATCAATATATATGTGAAATTGATAATACTTAAAAACATATAAAAATAATATATTTTTTTAAAGAAAATCACATATTAAATATTTATCATATATATTTTTTATTATTCATTGTATATTTTTGAATATTTATTATAAACTTAAAAAGATTCAAATTCACGTTTATAGCAGTTCCGATTGTAGGCATTAATTTTTGCATTTGTATAATAAAAATGTAATTTCTATATTTAAACCAATAGAAAGCATACCTATCAAAAGGGATTTTGTTTTATCAAGGAAATAGGGTAAGAAGTTACAAGTGACTGTAAAAGTCAGCAAAGCATCGTAATTCTGTATATATACAATCCATATTAGAAGATAAAATTATAAAATGTGAATGATGGTCTTTGTGGAAAGTCTTCCTTATCCGCAAGACTCTAAACTTCCAAGTCATTCGCTAAACATGCTTATTATGACTTGATCATACCAAGTTGAAACTTCCTCCAGGCATGTCTCATCCATGAGTTATTAACCGAGAGTGATATAATAGATCAGTCATCAGCTATATTATATATACAGTCTTAATAAGTTAATTCTTAAACAACCATCGGTGTCTACAGTGTAGGCTTTTGATGATTCAAAGTCTTCACTAGGTACGCCCTTTTCAATGGTAAAATTATGATTCAAAGTCCACAGTGTAAGCTTTTCCTGGTGACAAGTTTTATGGAGCAATCATTTACTGTTTTTTTATAATATTATATGACTTTTGAAATCTTTTATTAGGTATACATTTTGCTAGGAAGTTAATTCTAAAAATATTTTTAATTAAATTAATAAACAAATGATATACTTCGATGCTTCATTTCTAAAAATGACACTTAAAAATTTGAATTTTCATGCATATGAGTTTTTCAAAATTTTCATTTTTAATACAAACTATTTAATTTTATTACAAAATACTATTAAAATATAAAGATTTTATATTTTTAAACAAATGAAAAATTAAAATTTTATTGATTGTAAAAATTATAAATTTAGATTTTATATATTGTATAAATTGATTGATGGATTCTTGGAAAAACGAAGTTTATAACTTATGATTACTAAGAAAACAAATATAGTTTGGTAAGAGTTCTCCGTTTATTTGAACTCATCTCAGGACTGAGCATTAATTTTTCCAAAACCAGTATCTCTGGTATTAATGTGCCTACTTCAAACTTGGAATTCTTTGCTGCACGAATTAATTGCAGGACTGCTGAGTTACCCTATTCATATCTGGGGTTGCCTTTGTCATTCAAAAGAACTACTGTGGGTTCATGGGACCACATTATTGCTAATGTGCAGAAGAAGCTAGATCGTTGGTATGACAGCTTTCTATCGCCATCCGGTCGAATAGTTCTTATAAACTCTGTCATTTTGAGTCTACCTATTTACTATTTCTCGTTGTTAAAAGCTCCTACATCCGTCATTTCCAAAATCAACAGTATTTCTTTGGAGTGGAACTTCTAACCAGAATAAAATGCACTTAGTGGCTTGGGACAGAATCTGCAAACCGAAATTGAAGGGTGGTCTTGCTGTTTTGAATCTGTGGGTGCTTAATAGAGGTCTTCTTCTCAAATGGATTTGCAAGTTGCAATCTTCTGATCCATCTTCGCTTTGGTTTAGGG
>CANYBF011367446.1:0-32749 GCA_948192965.1 Dalechampia spathulata | reverse complement strand
CCAAACAATTAATTATGCAATTAATTTGAATAATTGATTTTAAGGTTAAAATCAATTAGATCTGAACAATATTTGACAGATCCAGAACCCCAAGAGCATGGACAAACCTCTGGAGTTGATGGAAAAATCAGATCTGAAGCGGATCAGGTGAAAATTGGTGTTTTCTGTGAAATCCGGGATCTATGTGCACTACACATAGATCTATGTGCACTACACATAGGTTGTGTATGGTGCACATAGATGGATGTATGGCACACATAGTTTACAAAATAGAGGAAAATTGAAGGTTTTTCAGCAAAAACCTGAGATCCAACCTCGATCTAGGCAGATCGGAGCCTGAAAATGGATTTTTGCCTCATGGATTTGCATCCAACACAAGAAAAATAATTTTAAAGTTAAAATTATTATAGATCTATGAAATATATGGTAGATCCAGAACACTATAGGCATAAAGAGGCCTTAAATGTTGCTGGAAAGACCAGATCGGGTGAAAAATCAGAGTAAAACAGAAGAAAATTGGAATTTTCTTTGAAATTTGAGGCCTATATGCGTAGCATATTGGCCTATGTGCACCACACATGAGCTACATGTGGCACACATAGGTCTATGTGTGGCGCACATAGCCTGAAAAACATAGGAAAAATGGACATTTTTGAGAAAAACGTGAAATCTGGCTCGGATCTAGGCAGATCAAAGCCGGAAATTAGTGATTTTGACTACCCAACAGCATGAGTAAATAAGAAAAACACATGATTGAAGCCAATCACAAGAGGATGAAGCCAAAAATAGGAGATTTACGCAAAAATCCATAAGAAAAGTGACGAAAATTGAAAAATCACCTCGGAGTAGTAGGTTTTCTTCAAGATCTTCTTTCGAAAGGTGCTTAAGGAACCTAACTAGAGCCAATTATTCTCTAAATCCTAAGCAATTAATTAATTAAGTATTTAATTAGTTATGGAAAAATTTTGGCAGAGTTTTGGCTGCTCTTAGAGCAAATTTCGGATCCCCTCAGATGAACCCCAAGCTCTATATTTATAGAGCCAAATTAGGGTTTGGCAAAATTGTAATTTTCAGTCCAGATTTTAATATTTTAAGGCTATGTGCACCACACATAAGGCTATGTATGCCACACATAGCCTATGTACACAGCATGTAGTGCTACATACTGCGCATATAGTATTTTGACCCGTCACATGGGGCCCACTGGGTTGCATCGGGACGTGCGCCCTGTGCCCCATAAGCGTCATTTTATGTGCCAAGACATTATGCAATATGGCTCACATCCTGTTTGGTCCTGAGAAGGCTCCCGACCAAACATCTTTTTTATGCTATATGTGTAACACATAGTGCTATATGTTACGTATATAGCATTTTGCCCCTATTCGTTTGCCTCGTTCTGGCAAAATGAGATGTGAGCCATATGTCAAATAAGCATCATTTGACATACTAAGGCATTGTGCAATGAAAATTTTTCCGGATTCGGTTCGGAAGGTGGGCCCTACCAAATGCCTTTTTTTTTTCTTTTATAGTACGTGCATAGTGTTATGCACTAAACTCATTTCTTTTGCATATTTCACCTCACATATGTGAAATGCAACGTATTTCATATGTCAAATAAGCGTCATTTGACATATTAGAGTGCTATGTAAAACGGCTCTTTGTTAGGTGGGCCTTGGGTGGTGGGCCCCACCAAGTATCCTATTTTGGGCATATAACGTTATACGCCCAAAATGTAGGATTTTGCATGTTATGTGTTATGCATGTCAAATAAGCATTATTTGACGTTGTAAGGCGTTATCAGCATGTTCTATTTATGTAGGCTCCACCAGGTGGGCCCTGTCTGTGGGCCCCGCCAACATGTGGGTTCTGCCTAATATGTTTTTCTAGTAAATAATGTTATGTGCTCTGTTTCATGTGGGCAATATGAAATGTGTTCTGTACATGCAGAATGCTCAGAAAAAGGTGATAAGGGTGGTGGGCTCCACCAAACAGCATGGTGGGCCCTACCAACTGTAATGTGATCTGTACATTCAAAACACATAGAGAAAGCCAAACAGGCATATATGCACTATCGGGGTCGACATCGAGGATTGATTCCGAGCTGAATCGATAAGAACCCGAGATTGCACAAGGGTGAAAAGTCAGTGTCAACAATCATATATCCAAATCTAATATTATCATTACTATAAACATTTTTAGGATATAATAAAATTATGTACTTACTGAGAACACCATCTTTTCACATTGTCATGTATTCCTTTCTTTAGCAAAACATAAAATAATTAAGAATACGAATCATTACCTTTATCAACATTCATCATATAATTAACATCAATGAATACCATCATATTCTCAATATAACATTACTATTTACAAGCATAAGCTCTAATAACTGTATTTAATAACATCTATTATATAACTATACCCATTGCATTAGGACTATCCATATCTGTTCATAAATGCATCTGTATCATTATCCATCATGTTATAATGTTCATCATTATTCAATGTACATCTCTATATAAGCACATTTATAGTGCATTCATCATTCCATCATCATGATCATCATTACTCTTAAGCATAAGCTCTAACCATTGCATATGAATCATTATGTAGTAATGTAGTGTTGTATGTACTATGAATGTTATTTTGCTATGTACTTTCCTTTGTATTCTATATCATTTCATTTCACCATATTCTATATTCTTTCTTTGAATAACATATCATATAGGTACCATTATGCTTCTGTAAAATTCATATATATGCACTTATAGTTCTTTCATCATCTCATTCACTGTACTTTTATAATGTATGAATGATAATGTTTGTCTGTGAAAATGCATTTCTGTTATGCATTCTCCCTCTTTTTTCCCTTATAACATTTCATTTCATTTCATTTCACATCATTTGCCCTTTTCACATACTGGATCATTTCATATGCACATATGGTACTGGATCTTTCATTTCATTTCATATCATTTCTATGGTTCAACAAATTGGAACCCATTTCATATTCATTTCCTTTCTTTTCATTTCATGTCATTTTCCTTTCCATTCATTTCCCATAGGAATTCATTTCATAATGCCCAATACCTTTCCATTTATCATTTCCTCACATTCGCTCATTTTCCTCCCTTATTTCTCCATGTCATGCCATGAATATGAATATATCTATGGCATGATATGTATGCATTATATTGTGATGCTATGATGAAAATATGTAAGCATCATGATGAAGTATCATTCATCATCCATTTCATACATCATCCATTTTATACATCATCCATTTCATTCATCATCAATTTCATATATCATCCATTTCATACATTCAATGACATTAATATAATGAAGATCACTTCATAATGCAAATACATTAAAATGTTGCTTATTGACCTTGATTAATAGGCCATGATATTAAAATCCATCAACCATCAATCATAATTAACTATCACTACCAATCATGACACATCATAGATAAAATACCTCATTCAATATAATTATAAACTATAAATATAGTAACTCGTACATTACTATCTTATAACTATATATCAATCTCTGATACCTTAGTGATACTGGATTCCATAAACTGTACTTCTTATACTAATAGAAACATATCATTCCTTTCCTTTCCTATTTTATAACTTCTTTATGTTATCATAAAATTATGCCTCCCTACTTGTATAATTCAATACATGTTATGTAAACAATGTGCTTGAGCTCATTTTTAATATATAAGCATCAAAATATAATACCATGCATAATCCATTTTATACATTCAATATTATTAAATATAATGATGATCATTTCCTTCATCAAAATTCACTATATAATTGTATTCATAATTCTGTATATGCTAACCTTATTTAATAAATCATGATATCATATTTCATCATTTACATCTTTTTATAATTATTCTAAATATATCATCCATCATTCATCATTGTAGTATAAGATCATAATGAAGAAGATATTCATCATATACTTTCTCTATAATCATGAACTTAATTATCATTCTTATTAAGTAGATTGTGTTATCATATATTGTAAAATATACCCTATGGAATTCATTTTCAATTTAACGTTCATCATTCATATTCATAGTATAGTAAAAATATGAAATGAACATGCAATCACATGTTAATATTAAGGTAAGTTAATACTTACATGTCGATCAATTAATAAGGAATTAGCTAATAAATATTACAAACCTGTGATTTCCATTTCCTCATTTAAATTCCTAGTGGTATGCATTGATTTCCCTCAGAATCAAATAAATCACAAATTAAATATTCATCTTTAATTAACAAATTAAATTCCATTATTAATCATCTATTATTCACATTTAGTAATCCAAATACCACTGAAAAATAGTTAATTATTCACATATCAATTTAATCTATTTACTGATCATAACATCAATTAGAAAAACCATATTGTCATTTACATTTGTATCATTATTTATATTAACTATATTAAATATCATATAATTCAAATCAATTTATAACATGTATATGATATCAACTTAATAAAATCTTCATACCATTGAATTCTATTATAGGACTCCTTTTATTAATATAGTCATTAGTTATTTAAAACCATAATCTTATATAATTATTTTCTTACCTTATTCTTATTACTAACCATATTTGTATTCTTTTAATAAACAGTTGATGTCATAATATCAATTACCAGACAATTAGTATCATAATACTGATCACTTAATAATATCCAAAACACATGACTTAACAGATGTTTAATAATATACTATTCATGTTATACTATTGTTGTCTAACATAATCTAGTAATATCTTAAATATAAATTAATGTTGTTTAATATCATAACTCATTTGCAAATCATTTAGATATCAACATATATATGCTTATACTTACCCCTTTAATGTCACTTTTATTTTCATATCATCTTATAACATACCCTTTTTAATACCATCATAAATAAACTTTATATCATTAGATAGTATGTTTTATACACGTTAATTTAACATATAAAATGTCCATATTATTATTCTTTAAGATGTCCATATTATTCACTTAATTAAAATAAAACCAATCGTATATTATACATATACTTTCACTTAACCCATTTCAATTTACATGTCATCTATCTTTAACTTATTATTAAATAACCAATATAATCATAATCAATTTGAACACTAAGAAACCGCAAGTCATCATTCAAAACACTTCACTTAAAAAATTCATTTTGGTCAATCAAAGTCAATTTATATAAACCATTTCATACCATATATCTTTAACTTAGTCACGTTGTGTCTAATTAAATCAATTAAGTTTAACCAATATCAAACCGTATATCAACACACATATATACTTAACCAATATCTTTCATTTCTATTAACTTAAGTCAATTCCATGCATAACTTTTTTATATCATTAATCAATTAAATCAAAAAGCTTCCTTAAGACTCATTATAACTTTAATTAATTAATCTTTTAAACCCTTATTCATTAAATTGCTATATGCTTCTATTACCATTTACTAGATCATTTGAAAATACATCTTAAGCCATATTCATTAAATATCCAAATCATAAAATTGATTAAAACACTTATAAGGCCGCATGTCAATATACACTAATCCACTTTAAAACTTCATTTTAATCAAGTTATGTCAATTTCATACAAATAAATTTATACCATTAATAAATTAACTCAATAATTTTTTGATAAATACTTAATATACTTAATTTAGTGTTCATATAAACCCTTAAAACTTTTCATGGTCGTATGCCTCAATATTACTCCACTTAACATATTAAAATGCATTTTAAGTCAATGCTTACTAAATATGTTGTATACTATTTTTCAAAATACCAAAATAGTTCTAGTTTTATCCCATTAAAATATCCATCAATACTTTAGAAAATATTACCCTAACTTTCAACCTTTTAAACTTAATGTTAGGATTAACCTTATATCATCAACTAATCATCTTTTAACCTGAGTTTTTATGACTTTTTAAGTGTTACCATATGATTTTATCAATTTTCTTTAAGCATGTTAAAAGATTAATCATCCATGCATATCATCATCAAGAGTATTCAATCATGCAAGGAAAATGGCAAAACACACACATACACCACACCCAATCTACTATACTTCATCACTTTTACATCCATGATTTATAAAACATCAAATAAAAACTCAAATCTATGGATCTATTCCCTAAATAATTTGGCCATAGCATATTTTTACTCAAAATATTTTAGCCATATCATATATACACTCAAAAATGCATAAATCTTATAAATCTACGACTAAACCAAACTCATCTTTTAAGCAAACAATTAAAAATCAAACTAAACTTGATCTCCTTTATGATTTTACACCCGATCTACAAGAATCTCCACCTCTTGACTTGCTTTAAGTATGCTAAACTTGTTTTCTCACAACCACATGCATGCAAGATCATTAAAAGATGGTTCAACCAAGGACAATAAGAAATAGGTGTCAATAAGTTACGGTTTCCTTGGAAACATTGGAATTTAGTGGTTTTGGTCTCAAACTTCAAAAGTAAAAGGAGAAAGGTTTCAGCCTCTAGCTAAACAAGAGGAATATGAAGTGATTTTGGCCAAGACATAAAAAATTACATGAAGATCTAGTCATATACTTGAATATTAAAGAGAAAAGAAGAAGAAGAATTGGGTATTTTTGGCTTCCATGCAAACTTACTTCGGCCTTCACTTTAACAAAGGAAAAATGGAAATACTTCAACCAAATCTTGAGGAATACACTTAGTTCTAGCTTTAGACTTAAGCTTTAAAGAGAAATCATGAAGAATATGAAATAGGTTTTGGTTTTTTTATGGAGTAAAGGAAGAAAAATGTAAGAAAGAAGAAAAGATGAAGAAAGGAAGAAGAAATGGAGGAGGGATTCGGTCATAAGAGAAAATGGGGGAAAATGAGTGAAAAGGAGTATAAAAAGGAATAAAAAATCATATAGAATATGGATATACTTAGGGTTGTTCCATGTTAGTTACCATGCACCCTCACACGTACGATCGTAGCCCTTAAATCCATACTAATACATATAATTATACATATGAAATTCAAATTCTTCCAATCAACACCTTTTCATACATATTTAAATACTCTCATTATACCCTCAATCAACTTATTTATACTTAAATAATACTCCCATCTTTTTTCACTAACTAATAAACAAATATTTTCTTTTCTTTTTCCTTCCACTATCACTAATGCCCATACTACTTTTACAATTACCCATACACTTAATATTATATTCCTCCACTAACATATTCTTCCATACTAAATAAAATATACTATCTTTAAATCCTACTCACATAATATCCACATAATTATATGTATCTACTTACATTCACATTATTTATTTTATATCTCATTTATATACTAAATTATATCCTACTATTTCATCACATGCCAATTTAATATTTAAATACTATTTCCATATACTTATATTAATACATTTTACTATATTAATACATCACTTATCCTTATACATTCCATCTACACCAAACTACATATATACATTTATATCCAATATATTTATACGTATACTTTACATTCGTATTATTTATTTATACTCTTCCTTAATTCATACATAATTATTAAATTATGCATACTCTTTATACACTTATAATTCATCTTAATTCTTCATATTTTTACATTTACATATGTATGTACATTTTCATACACGATTATATGTATGTCCAATTATTTTTCATAATTAAATACACTTAAATATTTTAAGTGTACTCAACATAATATTTCTTCAAATTATTATCATTCAGTGAATCCGCTAATTATTTTCCTATCACTATCATAACATTTATTAAATATCATATTATTCACGTTCTATAACACACATTTTCCATAATTCCACATCATCATCTAAATTATGATCATATAGAAAACAATTCACCTCAATTGAAACATTAATGCAGTGTGTGCTAAAATGAGGATGTGATAGATTATGTTTACATCCTATAAGACCCTATTAGATGCTTTAAATCTGCTTTGCTTGTTTTGGGAACATTTGCATACCCCTAAAATGTATATAAGGTATGGTTCTAAGGGATTGAGAATGAAGCATTATGAATAGCCTATTTGATTAAATAATTGCTTGTCGAATTGAAATATGATTATTACTTGGAATAGGGTTTATGGCATATAATGAAAAAACCTTACTTAGACTAAACTTTGATTTTTTAAAAAGGGAGATACAATGGAAGTTTGCAACAATGTTTAATTTGAAAGCCTATATGACTAAAATTTTCAGCATATTATATATTAATTTAAAGTTTATTAACCTATTTTATAACAATACCAAGTTTGTTTATTTTGGAATTCAAATGATTCATAAAAGAAGAATTTAAAAGAGGTCAATTCTTAAAGGTTAAAAAGGAAATATTCTAAATAAATTTCCAAATTAACTACATTAATTAACTATCTTAATAAATGAATTAATATAAGTATAATTTATTATTAAGAAGCTTTTTGAGTCTATTTTATCATAATACTAAATTTATTTTAAATTAATGAGATTTTTATTAAAAATGTAGAAAAATAATAAACTTAATTTCTAAATTATTAAAAATTAGTTTATATAAGATTTTAAATTAACATATGTATTATTTATTTAAATGAATGGATTCTTTTATGAATAATATATTATTTGAAAACTTATTAAATCTAGTTTTCAATGATATAAGAATTTTATTATTTTAATATCGTACATTTTATATTTTGGCTCGTGTAATACGATAGCTAATATAGCTAATAAGAATAGTTATTTCACTTTTAAATGCTAATGTGGTTTCTTTAAGTGATATTTTATTTTAGTATATAAATTGACCTAATATACATGAAATATTATTATACAATGAAATATATATATATATATATATATATATATATATATATATATATTGTAATGTGATTGTAAAAGCATGAATTATAGATAATTAATAATGGTATTCAATATTTTTATTAAATAATGACATTGTATTATGATTTAGATGGTTCTGAGGATAATCAATGTGTACCACCAAACAATCTAGACAGGGGGAAAGTGATTGCAGGTTTATGCTAGTGTTCCTTGATCATTAATTGATCTATAAAGGAACAATATCTATAATTTAACGTAATGTCATTTGATGAGTATCCATAAAATTATGATTCACTTAATTATCATGTATAATCATAAATGCATCATCGCATTAAATATGACATGAAATATCATGGAGTAATAAGGAAGGAGGAAAATGAGTGAAAATGAGAAAAAGTTTAATGAAGATGTACTGGGTTATAAAAATGGATTTCCACCAAAAATCAAATGGAAAGGAAAAGAAAGTGAAACAAGTTCTTATTTGTTGAACCACAAAAATGAAATGAAAGACCTAGTATAGAAATATGCACAGTTAAAAGAGGAAATGAAATGAAAATAGCAAAGGAAAAATAAAGGGAGAGTGCAATTCATAAATTGTATTCTCTAAGGCATATTCATCGTATTTGATAATTACTAATGGAATAATATTGTAGAAGTTTATAATTGTTACTATATGGTGAATGGATGTGAATGAATAATGGTTATGTAATAAAGCTCACAAGTCAATAGTAAAAATGAAAACAAGTGATAATATTATTTAACTAATGACATTTTGCAATGCTGAAAAGTATTAATGCTAAATTATTTTGAGTATATTAAATTGTTACTTTTTGATGTTATATTATTTATAATTATTATTTTACTAGCACCATTGAGTTTTATACTCAGCATTTATCAATTGATGAACGCAGGCACTAGCGATATAAGAGAGCATGGGATTTAGTAAGGTCAGTAGTAGGTTTATAAGGTAGTGATTCTGATAGCGGACTCAAACTTCAAAGTAGTCTCCTATTCCTTGATCCTCATGTAATTTACTCTTTAGGATACTATTGATAGTAAAATAGTTATAATATATAAATTACTATGTTTGTGTTTTTACGAAGTCAACATAACGACACTATCAGGGTTGTCTATAAATAAATAAAATAATATGTGTAGGATAATAATGTTAAAAGAGTGTGGATATAATAAATGTTTGTCTAACAATATAATATCAATAAATAATATAATGGAATTGAATCTCTTGTAGGGTGATTATCAGTTTTCTAAAGAAGAGAGTTGGTAATCATGCCATGGGAGCATGTTACACCGGTTAGGATATGGCATTATGATGGTGCCTTCTATCACATAAACAAACAATGTGTTTGAAGGTTAGAAACAAAAAGATGAATTATTACCAATTTTGCTTAGATTTAGCATTTCTTCAAAAATGTATTAATTGGCCAAATGTTATCCTTTTTTTTAATAAAATGTATATTTAGTTCAATATTTTTAGTGGGTGAATGATGAAAATGATACGATGCTAAGTTTGTAGTGCTCACGTTATCGCATAATAAAATAGAAGGCTCCTGAAAATGAACAAATAATCCATGTAATAGATGATGAAGCCATTGTAACTCAACCATAAAACTTGTGTGCGACATAATGGCTCATTTCTTAGCTTACTAAGAAACCATAATATAAACCAACAAAGATGCAATAGCCAACAACGGAGCAATATGTGTCATGGAAACCAGCCCTGAACAATTTTGAATAAACATGTAAATAATAATTGCACCCGTATATAATAAGAGGCCATGATGAAGGGTACATTGATATATATCATAGAATTTAGTTGAAGCATTCATAAATTGATAAACTAAACAAACAAATTAAGTAATATCTGGTCAAGTGAATGTCAAATACTGTATTGCCCAACTGTAAGTCAATTCTTAAAATAATGAAGTATCCACTAAAATAGATAAAGGAACATCATAAATAGTTGGAGTAGTGACTGGCTTGACCAAGGGCATGCCACAATGTTCTAGTATGTACTAACCATATTTGGATTAAGCTAATGACAACCCATTTTTTTTACAAAAACTCCCAAATACTCCAGAAGTATATAAGGGCATCAAGATCAGGCATAGCAAATTCATCTTTAGCAACTGTAAAAACATGATGAAGAAAAACTTGAGAGGATGCAATAAAATAATGCCATTAAAATAAAACATGAAATAACTATATTGGCAATATAATGAAGAATACATGCTAGTTAGTGGCCTTATAATTTTCAAAATTGTTTTGGTAATTAATGTGGTGAATTGATGAAACCTTTCATATCAAGCTTTCTTGAGTTTATAGATAGCAATATGCAATTTACACACCATATTCATATAAACATGCTCTTGCAAAACATGTAAAATACATTTTAACTTCTAGTTAATGAATATTTTTGTTAGTTAGGGTATGTTTTGATGTATTGGTACTCTATTGAAGTTCTACCTTTTGTATTTATCTATTGTAGGTACTTAACCTTCTATATGATTTTTTTTGTCTATAGATATATTTTTCATGTAATAATTTTAATTATCCAATTCATCATAAATTGTTACATGGTATCAAAGCTAGTTCTTTTCTATGTCTTCTTTTAAAAAGAACAAATATTTTATTTCTTTCACTTCTCATGGCTAACCAACTTGTCCCTTCCTCAATTATTGTTTCCGTACCATTTCTTACTTCCACCATCGATCAAACTTCTCATATAAAGCTTATTGCTTGTAACTATCTTACATGGATAATTCACTTTATTCTTTTGATTAATTATCATAATTTACAAGGTTACATTAATAGAACCTTGCCTAAACCACCTAGAAGTCTTCCTTATCTGATGTAAGCATTCAGGCCTCCAATCTTCTTACTAGTCAAGGCATCAAAAGGGCTAACATTTTCTTTCCTTGATTTCTTCTTCACTTTCTAAAGATATGTATTTTTATATCATTAATCTCATTTCTTCCTCTACTATTTGGTTAGCACTAAAACATGCTTTTGGATCTATTTCTCATAATCTTTAGTTGTAGTAACATGTTGAGTTATAAGAGCTCAAGAAAAATGATCTTATGGTTATACAATATTAGTAGAAGGTGAAAGCATTTGTTGATGAGCTTCCTACTATCAACCATCCTTTATCAATAGTTAAATTTAATGCTCTAATTTATCATAATATTGCTTAAGAATATCACTCTATTATCATTGCCTTAAATCTTAGGCCATAACTTGTTACCTTTTTTTAATTGCATGGTCATCTTGCTACAGATGAAATTTGACTTCATAGGTATCAACTTCCCAATGCTAATATGACTACTATTATTTCTCCATCTCCATCTGTTCATTCTTTTGCTTCTTCTTAGCCTTGCCCTTTTGCAATCCTCTTTTGCCAATCAATATTTTAAGTAGCCATGCTACATATATGGTTATCATAATCATTAGGTTACAACTTGTTATTATCATTTTACTCATCATTGATCTTCTTTTTCATTTACTTTTCATCCTACTTTTGATATGCTTACTAACCATGTTTAATTTTCTAATTGGCACTCAAATTTTGGTGCCATATATCAAAAGACTCAAAATTTATCTACCCTCTTTAATACTCAAGAATAAAAGACTCTAGATCAAATTACAACTGGTATTTATCAAGCTTTGCTTATTGTACATTTAAGAATTATTCACATTGCCATTCATGATTTAGGTTAATCTTTTTACCTTTACAATGAGATTCATGTTCTTTCTCTTGTCAAACCTTTACTCTTTGTTTAAAAGCTTGCTTATGATAATCATTTTTCTTTTAAATTTTAACCATCTAATTTTTTCAGTTAAGGATTAAGTAACAAAGAAAACCTTATTGTAAGGGCCAAGTAAACATGGACTTTATGAGTTAACCATGGAGCTTAACCATGCATTTCTTAGCCATAATGATTTTATATTAATAACAATCATTTAAGGCATTATTATAATTAAATCATTTGACATATTATTCATTAAAATAATAGTCTTATTTCTAATCCTAATTTTTCTATTTATCAATATTATCATTTAAGCAAATTAGCTTGTCTTCCACTTTCTAGTGTTTAGCATACATCTTTAAAGCTTTTAATGTAATTCATTCAGATGTAAAGGATCTGCCTTTAGTTACTTCTAATCTAAATTAACATTATTTTTTTAATTTCCTTGATGAATACACACATTATACTTAGATATGTTTTCTTGAAAATAAGAGGTATGTTTATGATTTTTTTTCATGAATTTGAAGCTTTGGTTAAACATAAATTTTAATTATTTCATAAAAGATTTTCATTTTGATTAAAGGTGAGTTTCAACAACTACATCATTATTTTTAAAAAACTAACATTGCTCATTGTATTGCCTATCCATACACGTAAAAGTAAAATGGTTTATTTGAGTGAAAAATTAATCATATTGTATATAATGGTATCACTTTATTAGCCTATGTTGCTTTCCTTTTCATTTTTGGTCATATGCTTTTTAATTAGCTATTAATAATATCAATACTTTTCTTTCCTTTATTCTTAAAAATCAAATACATTATATGCTTTTATACACCACAACACCAATTGATCATGATAATAAATTTTTTGGATGAGATATTTATTCTTATTGAGGCCATATAATCAATATAAAGTTTCCTATCAATCTCAATAATGGATTTTTCCAAGTCATAGTTCTTCCTAACATGGTTATTATTGTTTGAATATTCCATTGAAGCATATTTGTATTACTCAACATTTCTATTTTGATGAATATACTTTTACTTTTTAAGATCTAGGCTATAATCCATCATTACCATTAATGATATCACCTACTTCATTATTAACTTTGTAGGTTTAGCCTACTTTTGTATGATTTCATCTTTTACTTCACCTTCTCTCTTACTATAACTTCTGCTATTAATTCTCCTAGCATACCATTAGCTGTTGATCTTTTTGAGTATAATACTTATTCCTAGCCTCCTCAATACACACATCTCATGGTTTTACATCTTTCTACACTTTTCAAAGCTACTTTGTTACCTTTCTTATTAACAATAAACTTATCTATTTTAAAATATGAACCTAACACATATCATTAAGCCAAAGCATATTTGAATGTTGTTGAACGATGTACTTTAAATGCTTTATTAGTTAATTCTAGTTGGGTTTTGGTTCTAAGCCTTCTACTGCCAATATGTTCAATAATAAATGAGGGTTCTTATATTAAACATAATTTAAATGGTTCACTAAATAGGTATAGGGCAAGGTTAATGACATGTTATTTTACCTAAGAACCTCATATTTATTATGAGGACACCTTTAATCCTACAACAAAGGCAATTACTATTTATTTAATTATTACTCTTGCGACTATGAATAAATGATCTATAAGACAATATGATGTTTCTAATGCCTTCATACATGGTAAATTGGATGAAATTATGTATATGACTTGACATCAAGGTTATATTGATATTGCTTATCTACATCATGTTTGTCAATTAAAATGCTTACTTTGTGGTCTTAAACAGGCCTTACGAGTGTGATTCATATGTATAGCAACTTATTTGATTTCTTTATCTTATCTCCTCCAAAGTTGATACTTCATTATTTGTATATCATGATACTAGTGTTATGGTATACTTATTAAAGTTAGTTAATTGATCAATTTGATTAAAGTTGAGTTTCCTATTTATGATATGGGATAACTTTGTTATTTTCTTGACATCAAGGTTGACATTACCAACATAGGGGCATATTTATTTCAACATAAATATATTCATGACTTAATTATTCATATAGGGATGACTAATGATAAATCATATCTTACTCTGATGTTGTTTTCTCTAATGCTTTCTAAGCATGTTAGCACCATTTTACTAGCTAATAATGAATATCAAATATTGGTTGGTTCCATATAATACATTATTATTATGAGGTTGGACATTTCTCATACCATGAATAAATTATGCCAATATATGCATTATATAACTAATGTGCATTAGGTTTCTTTGAAATGATTGTTACAATATTTATAAGGCACTTCTACTTTGCATTTTTTATGTTCCCATTTTTTATTATCTTTATTCTCAACTAATGACTTAGATGATATCATTCTACTTTTAGATATGATATTTATTTTAGAAATTCTCTTATTTCTTAGCTTGCCAAGAAATAACCAATAATAACGCATTCATCTACTAAGAATGCTATCTATAAATTAATGGTTGTGTTCTCTTTTTAAAAGAAATTGGATTTCTTATAACTAAGGTAGTCCTTATATTTCCTTTTCCTAGAACTGGAATGGTATGTGCTCTCTAGGTGTATTCCCATTCCTTTAGTGCTTAGTAGGAGACGTGGTATACTGAGAGAAAGAGGGGGTACCTTTTCTAGAACCATTCACCATAACTATTATTGTTATTATTGTAAGTGCCCATTTATCTGCCTCTTTTGATATCTTTGCTATTGAGTTAGTAAAAGACTAGTTCATATTAATAATATTAATGTTTTTTATATGTCTTCTAATCTAGTTTTCCATGTGCTTACTAAGCATATATAATTGGACTATTATTTTATTTAGGAACAAGTTCCCTCAAGTGGTTTAAACATTAATTTCTTATCCTCTATTAGTTAGTTTGTTGATATCTTTACTAAGCCCTTGCATGATTTCTGCTTTTACCAACTTCACTCTCAACTATAATTGCTCTTAAGTAAGGGCTTACCCAGGGGTGTTAGTTAGGATATGTTTTGATGTATTTGTAATCTATTAGACTTCTTCCTTTTATATTTATGTCATATGTGTACTTAGCCTTCTACATAGTTTTTTTATATATGAAGATATTTTTCAAGGAACATTAATAATCATCCAATTCATCATAAATTGTTACAATTCTAGCTTTGGAAATCATTAGATATAGATTTTTTTTAAATACTCATTGATTTTATCATAAGAATATAAGTTTCATTAGATTCTAAACCATATTGTTGGATATAACCTTGAGCAACCAAATGGTTATCAGAATGAAGGTTCACTTTACATACTTAAGTAAAGTTAATAATAACATCTAGTGGGTTAAGAATAATATATTGAGTCCCATTTTTAGTCTGTTTTACACAATAGTTAAAAGTACCTTTAAAAAAGTTGGAATGATCATTTTTAAAGTTCATATGAAAGGACATGATTACTTTATAAGGTAGTCCATTCGTAAGTGTTTATATACATGTAAGTGTAATTATATCTGCTATATATCAAATAAATAACATTGATTTGGAATTCATTTGACTCCTATATATAACCAACTAATAATTCATAATATTTATCATTGAAAACATGTTCAAACTCATGCATTAGTATTTGAAACTAACATGTTACATAGAATATGAGATGCATAACATAATTATTGTAGATGTAAGCTTTAAAATTAGTTTATAATTATACATCATAAATCATTTATATGATATTCCCTTTATGACACCCAATCTAGTGTAACATGCTTCTATAAAATCATTAATAAATTAACTTATCTTATTCAAATTCATTAACCACTATATTATTCATATGTTCTCAAGATCATGGCTTGCTTTTGTTTTATCATACTAATTATATGGTGTACTCTCATAGAAACTTTAATAGTTTTTACATAATTGATTTTTTATTATATCTATAGTGTACTAACATGCATAAAATATTTTTTATCTATAAACTGTACATGAATAATCACATATGTATATAGTAAAGCTTAGAATCCCCGAATTACACTAGTGTTAACTGATCTTTATGCTTCTCTAAGTTACTTTGATCTACATTCATCAAAAGATAAAGATTGAGTATAAAACTCAATGATGCTAAATACAAATGACTTCAAAGATAGATTTAACAATTTTTGAAATAAGTGTATATTCCATTTAATTTATCCTTAATCTTGATAATTATTTAGAATAGTATATAAACATATTCCATCAAATAGGGATAGTATCAATTAAAAGCACCTTGAATCAATAATTGATAAATGTTTAATAAAAATTAAGTCACCATTCCATAAATAAATTAAATGATGAATAAAATATAAATTAGTAGATAAAGTATTATATGAAAATGACATAACAGGAAAGAATACCAATCCTTTTACATCCATCAATCTCATTACAAGAAATATACAATAACACCATTTGACTTCATAAGTGAAATGTCATATCTATCATTACTTTCAAGCCACTTATGTTTTATGAATATTGTATGAATGATATTGAAGACACTGAAATTTGAAATCCTATTTTAAATTATACTTAATGTTGATTGCATGAGAATCCAAGATTTAAAGTATGATGTTTCACTCAAAAAAGATATTATTTTCGGCTAAAGTAAGGGTTGGCTTTTATGGCTTGGGTTTCCTTAAGATGAACTTTAGAGTTTTGACCTTTCTAGTGTATAGAGTTTGAAATTCTAGTTCCAACGGTTTGAATGACACCCTAATTAAACACCTTGGTGACCCTTAACACTCAAAAAGGTTATCCTTTAGCCCAATCCAAAAATAGTATGCTATTAAGCAAGGCTTTTGTAAATTAAGCTAGGACTATAACTAGGTTGGGCTCATGCATGCTAGACTTAAGCTTTAGGCCAAATTCTAGAGTTGGGCCATGCTTAGGTCCAACCCATTATAGTGTAGCTTATGACTCAAGCCTATTATGTTTTCATCAAATTCAAACATCACATACATTATTTTAATTTAATATTTAATATTTTCATAGATGAAAAGAAACACACAAACTAACTCTTTTGCCTAAAATTTCTTCATTGATTTTTAACATAGTTCTTCATCAAAATTAATAAAAAAAACTATGGATTCAGCATGAGTAAATAATGATCATAAATTAAATAATGAAGAAACATGATCATTTAAATGTAAATTATTTTTTTCTTTAATTCTTGATTATTGGTCATGATGCGTTTTGATATTTATTTAATTTTTATTCATCTATTTTACATTAAATTTTCATTAATTTTAAATTTTATGTGTTGTTCATATATACCCAAACTAAAAAATGTTCAATTACAATCCTTAATATTGTTAGATCATGACAAAATTTTAGGAAAGTGCTTGGCACTGATGGTGAAGTCTATGGTTAAAATGGTGCATCTTAATTCCTTTTATATAGAGTCCTAGAGCCACTTCATGGGTCTTAGGGCCAAATGATTTAGCTTTGAGATGTTCTTAACTTTGCAAATTTTCCCTAACAGTAGTTGTAGAGTTATCATTTCTTGCTTGAATTTTTATGATTTCTATTTAATTTTTTTGAAATTTTATGCTTTATATTTTGATTTATTTTTGTGTTATATTTTAAGATTTTTTATGTCTTTTTATTCATTTTTTGCATTTTGATATAATTGTAGTAGAATCAAAAACATAGTGGAACAAGTAAAAGTATACTTAGGAGTGTAGTGGATTTTAATTTTTTGCACATTTATCATTCTTCGCAGTAGATGAATGTTCTAGGAGATTTCTTCATCTTTCTTGTTATTTGATTCATTTTCCCTTTGAATAATTTCAAATTTGTGTTTTTATTTGAATTTCCAAATTTAATTATTATTTGAACTTCCAAATTTAATTATTATTAAAAAATAAGATTTTTAGTTAAAATTTGATATGATTTTCAAATTTGAATAATGTTCTATTAAAAATGGGATTTTTAGTTAAAACTTGGATTTTTTATTAAATAAATCAAAACCTAATTTTGAATTTAAATTCTAGATTATTTTATGCTAAGTTTCAATTTTAATTTTAAATTTAAACTTCTTTTCTCAATTTTAACGAGATTTTCAATCTTAATGAGTGAATCCAATATAATCAATTTAAATTATTAGTCTCATAAAATCTTTTTAATCAAGACTTCCCAGATTCACTTTAATTTTCAAACAAGTTTTCCAGCCCCCAAAACTAGTTTGAAGTCTAGTTTTCATATTAATTCAATTAATATGCTTTCATTTAAATCTAGTTTGTATATTAATTCAATCATTTTTGAATTAATCAAGCATTTTTATCTAAACTAGTTTGCATGTTAATTCAACTTGTTTTGAACTGATCAAGCTTCTAGAAGTCTTCATTAATTTTATTTATATTAATTCAACATACATTGAATTAATCCAGCTTAGGGCTTTTTAACCCATTTTTATATTGATTCAATCTATTTGAATTAATTTAGCTTTCCAGTTTCAACCAAATTTTAGATTAATTCAAACATATCTTTAAGTTAATAATATGTTTTTTCAACTTTTATATTGAATTCAAGTATATTTAGAATTAATTTGACACTTTATCATGTTTTTAAAGTTAATTTGATTTTCAAAAGTTAATTTGATTTTCAAAGTAATTTTTCCAAACTTATCTTATTATTTCTCAAGCTTGGTTTGTACTTTGATTTAGGTTAGATTTCATTTTAAACTAATTTATTTGATCCTAGTTTGACCTTTCCATACTTAGTGCTTCTTATGCTTGATTGTTTGTCTTTTAACTTTGATTGCCTATGCTTATATTTTCCTTCCAAATTAGAGTATAAGTGGGGTTTTCATAGTAACCTATAGTGAATGGATTTTATAATAACTGACATAACGATCTTACTTGAAGTGAAGATCAGACTTATTAAAGGGCTCCCTTAAGGAATGATATTAACCTATGAGAGGTCATAATTTAGAGTCATCAACCAGATGATTTTAGAAAAATGGTTCAATTAACCCATAGTAGGATTACTTGTTAAACCCTTTAGAGATTGAGTTTGGATGGTGAAAATATATTCGTTTAGAGTTTCATATTCAATTTTATCATATTAACTAATTAATCATTCTAAGTAAGTAGTTTACATTAAGTAACATGATTAAATCACACAAAATAGTAACATAGGAGTTATAAAGTATGGCAACGAGCATAACATGACAATAATAAAGTAAAATAAAAGGTAAAAAGGATTAGAGAGATTAGGAATACATATTAGATTTGAATAAATAGAATCTTCATTATGAAAAAGTCAAAACATAATTGGGAAGCTCTAGAATCCTTTGGACAATCCTATACATAACATTTTCATCTCAAAATTATTTTTAATCATCCTCAATTTTGCATTCAATTAAATTAATTATGATTAATTTCATAAAAAACTTTGGAAAACTAATTCTAATGGTAGAGTTAATGATTTGATCATGAAAATAGGCAAAATGATCCAAAAATCTTATAGAATATCATATGTAATTTAATCAAATCACCTTGAAATTGTATTTGAATTAAATTAAAATATATTTAATCTAATTAATTGATTTTAATTCCAAAATCAAGCAAAATCCTAATAATTTTTTATGGTTTTAGATCATTCAAGTCAACGTAAGATTATGAATGTTATTAATGCTTTCAATTTTGATGAAAATTGAGTTAAATTCAAATTAAAAAACTAATTTTCTAAGCCTTTTGGATGCAACATGCACTACATGTTAGTACAAAATAGGGATAATATGCAATATAAGTTGCAATGCAAAATAGGGATAACATGCAACATATGTTGGAGTGCAGACATACAAAAAATTCAATTTTTGCTTGTAAAATATGAATAAAAATAAGAAAATGGAGGAATCAATGACAATTTCATATTTTTTGGGATATTTTGAATCTTAAATGCTACTGATACATTTGAACTTTAAGTAAAATACGAATAAAAAATCATAAAACATAAATACTTATGAATGAAAAATATAGAAAAAATGTAGAAATTAGAAGAATGAACAAATTGAAAGCCTTTATGAGCTTACAAAGTTGGAAGCTAGAATCTTGATCTCTAATTGCAAAGGAATAATTTAATTAGTCCTTAATTATGCTCATTAAGTATAATCATGTTTAATTAAGTGTTTATGTAATTTTAGTAGAGTTTTGACATATTTAGTTATTTTCTCCACTATTTTAATAAAATACACAATGAGTATTTATATTATTCAATAGGCAAAGACCTAATTTTGAGTGAACGCCATGGGATTTTAGACTCTTGAGCATAATGTGTGGCATATATTACATAAAACTAGACAACATGTGCCATACGTTGCAAAGAAATGGACAATGTGTGTCACACATTATAAAAATAATGCAACATGTGACAAAATACAATCAAAATATAATATGCATCATATAACAATTAGATTCCTCATGTTCAAAAATGATAGAGGAGCATATGATACAAGATATTTAAGCCAAATGTAGGGCCTATGCACATGACACTAATTTTCTATTGCATATTCAAAAAATCAAAAAGCTGAATGTGATGTGCTTCACATGCTTAAAACATATACATGATGATAAAAAAATGTGTTTACAATCATGTAATCAAGAACTGGTATCATCATTAGGCTGAACAATATAAAAGTGGATCATGGGATAAAAATTAAGGGTCAACATAGAGTTTGAAGAAGGTGAAGGAGAAGAAGTCTTGCACTCGCAATAGATAAATGATGATTTATTTAATCATATAGTTAAGGCTTTCTATTTGATCATATTGAAAAGATCAATGAATTAGAATTTCCCTATTAGGTTTCGTCATTTCAAGGTAAGTGGATTTATAAGCCGTATGTTTTCATAGCCTATTGGATCGTGGTTATGACATTTTTACTTTTATGTTTTTGCTTATGTTCAAATGTTTATTTTCTTTCTTATGGATGTTACATTACATGTGTATTTTCTTATCTATTATATGCCACAGTCATACTTATTTATTTATAGTGTGCTTTTATGTGTTTATTTATAATTATTTCATGTAATAAGGAAATATAAAAAATTTAGCATAAACTTAATTTTAAAAACCTATGTAAAAGGAGGTTGGATTTTGAACTCACGATCTTATGATTTGATAATTTTGATTTTATGATAGGAATCTTGTCATTACCAAATCATTGTCAAGTTTCCTAATTATGTTTTCCAAATATCGAATCTATTTTCTTTGATATTGACTTTATGTGAACATTTGTATATCCATAGATCTTATGATCAATGATATATAATCACATCATACTTAAGTAGTCTATGATTGGCCCGCATATAGACATGTCAATATTTTTCTCTTTTACCACATGCTTTCATCATTATAAATATCAATTATATCATTCACACCATTATATAATTTAATAATCTCCCACTAAGGATTAATAAATCTCAACCAGTCTCAATATTAAATATAACATAATATTATGCATAGTTAAGTAAGGACTAGAACTCAACTTACTATTGAGGAGAGACAATACTCAACCTACCTCATAATCCATAATCCATCATCATCCCTATAACTCCTCATAAATGTAAAGTGTTTTAATGCATGAACAATCCACATGTATCAACATGATACATGGTTATGAAACATATCACTTATTTAAATATTACCTGAGCATGATGCATGGCTATGAAATATATTACTTATTTAATTATTATAAACTAAATACACCATTATAAGCAAGTTACATTTATATTTTGTTTACCTCCTTTGTTATATTTTATGATAAATAGGTAAATCTTAAGCATCAACTGTAACAACTCATGTTATATTTGCAATTCATCATTAACTAGGTATATGTGATTATATAATCATAATTTCAATAATAAGCATAAATTCATACAAGTATATAAAACCAACACACTCATTTAAGTATACAATAGCAATCATATACTATTCTAACATATTCATTACTAATTTAATTGCCTAAACATATATAATTGTGCATGGCCTTATTATTATTAATAGTAACCATTCGTTAAATTATTATTATCATCACATCATTAATATATAATGACTATATAATATATAAAAACTCAATATTATATATTCAATATTTAACTTACTTGATAACATTACTTTACAATCATTAATCATTAGGTATAACCATAATTCATGATAGTCATTGTCAATTTGACATTTGCACCTTTTTTTTGTAATCACACTCATGGTAAATTCATCACCAATGCATTCATATCCATTTATTAACTTAAGCATTTATAATATTTCATAGATGAATGATCATTAATAATAAACAAATAAATGTTTTACTATTAATATAAATATAATTAAAAATTACACCTTTGAATCTTTTTGTTACATGTTAATCTTATTTTACTGTTCAATATTTATTAAGCATATATTTGTTTTATCTTTCCCTTTATCCTTTGTGAAATAGGAATATCAACTTCTTTATTTCTCATACATGTCATATATTTTTCTTAGAATGTCATTCATCTAAGTGGTAAGAAATATTCCAATCCATTTATTATCATCATATTCCAATCTATTTATTATTTTGATGATAGTATTGTATACACTTTACATTTACAAGTTGATCCCTCCTCTATATACAAGCTTTTATAATGATATTTCATTCAACATATATACTTCATTGGAATTTCATGCACCAAGCCTTTTTTATAGAAACTTACTTGGTTCAATGTTTATTTGTTAGTACCATTTCTTTCTTCAGATGAACATGTCACATTATAGCATGCTCATTTATTTCTATACAAAAATAAAAATCTTACATCTATACTGAATATTTTGAAATACTTTTCAATTATAAAAAAGGATTTAGTGGCAACTTCTTAAACATATTTATTCGTCATCTCTTCCTTTCCCCCTTATATTTTTCTATACTACTTATTTCAATAAAAAGCAAGGTTCATTACACATGTTAATTACATATGCTTCAAGTTCATGCTTCAATTAAGCCCATATTTCAATGCTAATTAATGATTTCTATGTAGAAGTAAATGTATGTTTATACATTGTCATACATTAGCCCCTTTTATGCCTATTGATCATCCCTGAAATGACAGTAGTTTTAATTACTACTTTACTACAAGTAGACAGATAATTGTAGTAAGATATTGATCCCACAAGGATTAATGGCCTATCCACCACTACGTGGATTTCTAATCGATTTAAGCAACAATAATGGTTTTATGTTTGGAAATAAACAATTACAAAAGCAAGTATGTGAATGAAACAAGATTAATGGTAAAAAGATAACACAATGATAAGAAACATAAAATTTGAAGTCATTATCACCAAGCTAAGGCAGTAGTCATGTTCTTATTAACACCCAAGATATCCAAAAGCATCGATCACCCTCTCTCAAGGCAAAACTAACTAAATTACCTTCTAATCTCAGATTCACTTAGTCACTGTCATGGTCTTCTAATTAGGGAAACTATTAAGCCATCATACAGAAGCTAGGAACATGTAGATCTCTCATACACATTTACCTAACTAGAATGAATAAGCATTCTATAATTCAACTCTCGTTGCAATTATAGAGCATAAGAAATCATTTCGAAAGCTAATCTTTAGATTCGAACATCTCTCAATGAACAAGTATTCTACAATCCAACTCTCATTGCAATCATAAAGAAGAGATTTTTGTTTCTAAAATCAAACTTTACAATTAAACACTCTTAGTATGATTAACAAGCACAATCAACTATCTCCAGCAAGGGTTTCAGAAATCAAATCCTACTATAAGGTACTTAGCCACTCATGGCTTACAAGAAAAACAAGAAAAGATGAAGATACATCTAAGAAGAACACTCTGGAGAGAAAGAAAGAGTGGCTAGTGGTCCTCTGGATCAATCTTGATTCCCTCCTTAAATCCTTGAATGGAGGTCACTTCTTGCCCCATCTTGAGTTTGTCCATTTCTTTTCCCACTACTCTTCCAATGATGTGGTCTCCATTACCCATTAAGGCTCTTTAAGACTTTTTATTTTTGCTCCCCTCATGGAACCTATTCTTCCCCCTGACTTGACTGCGAGAATCATGCTTTAAATGGCCAATAATTGCAAGTCCATAATCATGGAGTTGGATGCCACGATCGTGGCCTTGCTTCTAAGGGCTTCCTCATGATGTACATCTTCTGCCACGATCATGGAGTTTTGCCCAAGGTCCCTTCTTTTGATTCATGCCCTCTATCACGATCATGGAACTCCATCCCACAATTGTGGAGTTGCTCTTCATGCATAAAAATTCTTCAATTTCTCTTTATTTGTTCCTTAAACTCTGTACACTTAGCGAACACATCAAATTCCATAAAAGACAGCATAAACAATGCAAAACATGATGAATTTGATGCAATGTACATCCTAAGAACATCTAACATGTAATGCATGATGGTACACATCGACATCCCCACACTTACATCTTTGCTTATCCTCAAGCAAAGATAAAATAACTCAACACAAAACAAAACCAAACACACAACATAAAGAGATTATAATGTACTCATAATATGGTAGTTTGCATTCATTACTTTGAACATCCTTAACTTGAAATCACTCATCTTTATGAAATTCTCCCATAAAATCAACAAACCACTAGATACCAAGAACTTGAAATGTTTAACTTAGATAATCAAGTTTAATCATCCATGTAATTGTACCATCAAAGAAAACATAACACATTATCTTTTACTTAGTCATGAAGTGTGAGTAATTTAATTTTCTTTTGGGCTTGATTTGATTGAGGATCATAGGGACTTTTTTTTCTAGCTCTTGTTCAAGAGGTAGGTCTTTCAACTTGAGTACCCCACACTTTTGACGATGGTCCCTGGTTACTTAATATTCTACCTTCTCTTGAATGGCTACTAGCATTGCTCGTATTACTAGGGCCAGTTTCGGGCACCCCTAATAACAGCGAAGCAGTTAGCTTTTGCATTTTTTGGCTTATTATTTTTATTTTCTTTTTGCTTTCCTTACTCATTTCCTTTTCATTCCATATTTTGAAATCATTCATATCATATGTCTTAGTATCTTCTAACAAGTTATATTTTATCTTATAGTGCAATCATAGAAGGACTAATCTTATTATCTGAGCTAAATATGTGTACCTTCTTAAACCTATCTATTTGTTAAGTTTATGATAGGATTTTCCCAAATCAGTATGCTTACAAATTAATTATGTCCTTGTTCCAAATACTCATGCCATATTCAAGTGAACATAATTTTACAATTACACGCACTTACCCCTGCAATAAATGTAAAGCAAAGCATGCAAGCATCACATAATCAAATGCATAAATTTAAACAAAATAAAAGGAATAGAACACATTCAAGCAAACATGCCTAGCACACACAAACATGACTAATACACAAAAGCATCCCCACACTTAGAAGACACATTATCCTTAATATGAAAATGCTTAACATACAAAGTGAAAACAATAAAAAGAAAAAATCCAAGCAAATGGAAAGAAGGAAAGGTTGAGAGATCAGATGCCTGGATGAGGAGGTGAGGTGGGTGGAGAAGGAGTTGGTGAAGGAACATTGATGCTAGAGAGCTCAAAGAATTTGAGCATTTTTTACCTTTGTTAGCATTGCTCATGGCGTATCTCATTTACTATGGCCTCCACTCGGGTGAGGTGAGCAGCATTCTGAGTATTGCCTTGCTTGAGCCTCAATAGCAGTGCCTCCATTAAGCTATTGATTGTCGTTCCTACTGCCTGTTATTGGTGCTCCTCTTATGTCCGATGTTACTACTGGTCCTCTGGCATATGTGTCTGCTCATCCTCATGAGTAGCACCTTCTTCTTTCTCCTTAGCAATATCTTCATCTAGGCATCTTTGTTTCACACCTTGTCTCTCTTCATAGGCCCTGAACTGTAGCCCTCTTGCTAGTAGCAACCCTACATCATAAAGATATCTAACCAAGAACATGTCTGATGGCATAAAGGTTAGACCAGTAAAATCCATATTAAAATAGTTAGCAATGGTGGTTATAATGTGTGGTAATCTTAATTTCTTACTCACAAGTTTAGCCATCTTCATAAACCCTTTCATAAGATGAAATATGGTGCAGAAATCATGACCGTTTTGCATGCACTACATAGGAAATAGCTTTTGGGTTGAGACCTTGTTGTTCTCTGTTTTAGCAAAAATAGAGACTGCCATGTATTTATACAAAAGAATCAAAGCAAGGTCTAAAATTAACAAGTTCAGGGCATTCCTAGTGTTATATAGTAGGTTGCATTCTATGATTGCAGTCCAGAAATCCTTAGGTTTAAATTCAACATGCGAAGATGTAAGACCATGTTGCGGCAATTCAATAGCATCCTCTATCATGTCATATGTCATCTCAAGTAGCCTACCCCTCATTCTAAATTTGATTTTACCAATTTTGTTATCGATAAAATCACATATTATGTAGAACTCATGAATCAACTTTTTGCATACTTGATGTTTAGCTTGAATGAAAAGTTTCCTAACCTAACTTTAAAGCATATGTTTTTAATGACTCATGTATGCCTAAACTCTTAAGTACATACCAATCAAAATAGCGAGGAAGTATGATTTGTTTTGTTTCTACCTTTTGATATTTCCTATCTTCCTCATTCGAATAGATGGGAAATGGCGCTCCAAATTGATTTGCAAAGTCATGAGTGGATGTCTCTGATGCCTTCCCCTTATCCTTGGTTCTTCTAGTGGTCTGCTTAACTCTTTCATACATGGCTGCAATGGAATAAGAAATCTTTTCAATGAAGGTAGCAAGAAGAAATAGCATATTTGGGCATAAATTGCTTCGACCATGATCATGGAGTTGGGTGCCATGATCGTGGGGTTTCAAAATGAAGCATTTTCCTCCGTCAATCTCACTCCAACTAAATCAATGTAAATGAAAGAAAAGTGTTACAATAATCACATGCACAATGTAAGCACACCTAATTCAACCTAAAACCATCTCTAATTAAGCTAAAATTTGATTTCTCAAGAAAACCCAAAGATTAGCAAAATTGATTTTCAAGAACAAGAGAGAGAATGGTTTTTCTAACCTTTCAAAATGATGAGGATGATGAGAAAATGCAATAAAACTAGTAAGATTCACTTGCAATGAGGATGGGAAGATGGAAATTTAAGTTTGGGAAAAGGAAAATGAGTGTTTTGAATTCTTGAAGTGAGGAGGCAAAAGAGAGAGTGTTATAAAAATATGGGTTGCTCATGTTTTAAGGATTATTTTAAATTGAAATTGTAACCAAACTCTCGACCACGATCATGGAGTTCAACTCCACGATCGTGAAGTTTATGAAAAACTCCACTCGCCTAACACACTCTCTGTCATAATCATGGACTTTAAGTCCATGATCATGGAGTTCACCTAGAGCCTCCTTTCCTCGATCCACCTTCTGCCACAATAGTGGAGTTCCCAAATTTTCCATTTAGTTCACTTTATTTGTTTTTCTTTTAATTTTCACCATTTGAACACTAATTAAAGATAATAACAGTACCATGACAACCATTATAGTGCCTAAGTAATACAGAAATTGAAACCAAAAATTTAAAATAATCACATTCCAAAAGTATAAATAACCTAAAGGTTAAAATTCTAGCACAAAACACACATTGACATACTAGGTTTAAGGGTCATTAACTGGACCATACCTTCTTGTGGGCTTAATCTAAAGATGTTACCTCCCTTGGCTTGTGAGTTAAGCCACCAAGGTATACTTTACATCATTGCCCATTGACCTTAAAGGTCTCTCCTCTATCGTTCTTCAGTTCCAAGGCTCCACTGTCAAAGACTTAGGATACTTTGAAAGGACCACTCCATCTCGACTTGAACTTTCTAGGGAATAGTCTCAATCTGGAATTAAACAATAGCACATTATCACCAATATTAAATGAATTTACCTTGATATGAGCATCATGCCATTGCTTAGTCCTCTCCTTGTATAGTTTGGCATTTTCATATGCCAGGTGCCTTAATTCTTCCAATTCCTGTAGCTGCAGTAGCCTCTTCTCCCCTACCTTCTTTAAATCATAATTCGAGTGCTTAATTGCCTAATATGCCCTATGTTCTAGCTCCATAAGTAGATGACAGGCCTTTCCATAGACTATCCTATAGGGAGTTATGCCTATAAGGGTTTTGAATGCTATACGGTAAGCCTAAAGTGCGTCATCCAACCTTACTACCCAGTCCTTCTTGGAACTACTAACTGCTTTTTCTAGAATTTTCTTCAACTCTCTATTCACTACCTCCACTTGACCGCTGGTATGTGGATGGTATGCTATGGAAACCTTATAATTCACATTGTATCTCTTAAGCAGAGCCTTGAATCTAGCATTACAAAAATGTGCTCCTCCATCATTGATGAGTGTTCTTGGGAGTCCAAATCTAGCAAACAACTTCTTGATGAACCTGCTCATGACCCTTCCATCATTGGTGGGCTGGAAATCACTTCAGCCCATTTCGATACATAATTGACCCCTACCAATATGTACTTGTTTCCCATTGATGTGGGAAACGGTCCCATGAAATCCAACCCCCATACATCAAATATTTCCATTTCTAGAATTGAGGATTGAGGCATCTCATCATGCCTGGATATGTTCTGGGTTCTTTGGCACTTATCACAATGAAGTACATAATCCCTTGCATCTTTGAAAATTCTTGGTCAATAGAACCTGCACTCCAGCACCTGGCTGGCTGTCTTATTTGCACCATAATGCGCTGCTTAAGATGAGTCATGATAGTGAGTTAGCATAGGTATTACTTCTTCCTCAGGAACACATCTCCTTATTAATTCATCAGCACATTGGTGAAATAAGAATGGTTCTTCCTATTAATAATACTTGGTATTTGCAAAGAATCTCTTCAGCTGCTGATACAAAACATTGGAAGGCACTACATCATAGGCTAAATAGTTATCCATGTCTGCATACTAAGGAATTTCCTTTTTCTATACCACGAATACAGACTCATCAAGAAAATTCTTCCTTTATGGGCTCATCTTCTTCACCCTCGCCATCCTTCTCAAGGTAAGACATGTGATTGGCAACCATATTCTCAGCTCCTTTCTTATCCCTGATTTTAATGTCAAATTCTTGCAGCAGTAACACCCAATTGATCAACCTTGGCTTTACCTCCTTCTTAGTAAACAAATACCTCAAAGCAGCATGATGAGTAAAAATAATAACTTTGGAGGCCAAGAGATAAGCCCTAAACTTATCACTTGTAAAAACCACTACTAAGAGTTCTTTTTCAGTTGTGGTGTAGTTTAGTTGTGGTCCCGTTAAAGTTTTGCTAGCATAATAAATAGCATGCAATTTCTTATCTTTTCTTTGCCCCAACACACATCTTAAGGTAAAATCACTAGCATCACACATAATTTCAAAGGGTAGAGACCAATCTGGTGAAGTCAAAACCAGAGCCTGGGTTAATGCATTCTTCAAAGTGTTAAAAGCATTTAAGCACTCATCATTGAACTCAAACAACATATCCTTGACTAACAAACTTATCAAGGGCTTAGCAATAATAGAGAAATTTTTAATGAAGCGGTGATAAAATCCCAAATGATCGAGGAACCCATTATACCTTTCACGTTCTTGGGAGGTGGTAGGTTAGATATTACCTCTATTTTGGCCCTATCCACCTCAATGCCTTCCTTAAAAATCTTGTGGCCCAGCGTAATTCCTTCATCTACCATGAAATGGCATTTCTCCCAATTCAACACTAAATTGGTCTCCTCATAGCATTTCAGGACTCTTTCCAAATTTTGTAAACATGACTCAAAAGAGTCTCCAAACACTGAAAAGTCATCCATGAATATTTCCATAAATTCCTCAATTATATCAGCAAATATTGCAATCACATATCTCTAAAAAGTGACAATGCATTACATAAACCAAAAGGCATACACTTATAAGCAAATGTACCATATAGACATGTGAAAGTTGTTTTCTCTTAGTCTTGAGGAAAAATGAAAATTTGGTTATAACCTGAATAGCCATCTAAAAAATAATAGAAAGAATGACCTCCTATCTTCTCTGTCATATCTTTTGGCTATGTAACATGCTCCTGTAGAATGGTTATTAGCTTCCTAACCAAGGAAGTCAACAATTATCCTACAAAGGATTCCATACATTCCATAAAAAAGTTTTTTATTTATTATTTATACATATAACTTGCATGTAAACTCATATTAATCTAAAAAATTTATTATCCTAGGTTATGATATAACATCATAATTATGTCATCACATCATCAGAGTTATAATATACATACTTTAATATTTTCCATATATTTAGTTTTGCCAAACTTACTTTATTTACTGCCAGAGTACTTTATTTAAGTAGTTGCATGATAATTTATAAAGATAAAAGTCTGAAGGAAACTTAAACCATTTACCAATAAACTGTTGATATGTCCAGCTGCTTTATCAATTGACAAACGCTAAGTATAAACTCAGTGGTGCTAGTTATAGCATGTAATACAAGTAATCATATAATCCATTAGTTATAACATTTAAAAACTTAAGGCATTTATATTTCATGACGTGATGATGCCAAGTAAACATTATGTCATATACTTCAAAACAGCATGTCTATTTCATTTGAATTTCATGTATATATATATGAACCATTTAGCATGACTATCTTAAAATATGATGAAATTTGAACCATAATAAGTATTCAAGTAAAGTTAATATATCCTTTAATCATACCATGAATTCACATCATATTGTGTCGTATGTCATGAATTATGAACAGCGCATATTTATGAGAATGCATTTATGCTATGCATTCTCCCTCTTATTCCTTGATCCATCATTCCATTTAAATGCGCATTTACTGGGTCTTTCATTATAACATAACTTTGATTCTATACATATGAGCTCATTTAACATCTTGTTTTTCAATTCTGTTTCTTTAATATCATGATAACATATTATTTTATTCCCGTAGGAATTTATATCATTATGCCCAGTATAATCATTTAGCCTTTTTCTCATATCACATCATATTCTTTTTCTCCTTATTTCACCATATCATGCTATGTCATGTTTATGTTGAATGCTTTATGTTCATGATATATATATATATGATGTATAATTAAATTCAAATTATTATAATAATGTAATGCTAGTACATTACTAAACCTTTGCCTCTTTGATCATTTAATGATCGAGGACTTCAAACATACTAGCATAAACCTGGTATGTCCTTCCCTTTGTTAATATCCTTGGGTGATTCATGAATAT
The DNA here is from genome assembly GCA_948192965.1 of Dalechampia spathulata. Lineage (NCBI taxonomy): Eukaryota > Viridiplantae > Streptophyta > Magnoliopsida > Malpighiales > Euphorbiaceae > Dalechampia > Dalechampia spathulata. The sequence goes on along the minus strand of CANYBF011367446.1, from coordinate 790 downwards.
TTTCCACAGATTTACCTATTTCAAAATCAATATTAATCTTTTATTAGTAATTAAATTCATCCTTTATCATTTTTATATATATATACCACTAAATAAATCAATGTCATTTCTAATGTATTTCTTTAAGTTTACTGCCTAATATTCACCTCTTATTAAAGACTATTCCTTATTGTTTAGAAATAAATTATTATCTTCATTTAATAAGTATACAGATATTTTACCAGCAGCTTATATTTAATCAACTATTTATTAAACTGTTATCATTAAACTCTAATCCATATTATATTTATAATTTATAACTTAATTAGGATTCTGTTGAAATTCAGTTGTTGTTAAGTCATAATTTAATATAATAGTCTTAACTATATGCTAGCTTAAATCAATCAATATCATATTACTGATTACCTCTTAATATCCTGTTTATATAGTTCTAACAGTTTCTTATTACTCTACCTGTCTAATCTTAACTTCTATTATCAGTTTAATTTCAGTAATATCTTAAGCATATAGGAATATATTTAGTATCAGAATTCATTTAGTCATGTAATAAATAGTTCTCTCTTAATTTCTCACTAACAAGTTCTTAATAATCCTGTTTTCTTAAGACAAATTAGCAATTTAAACAGTATTCTCTTAATTAATTCTGATATCAATCATATTTTAGTAATATCTTAAAACTCTGTTAATTCATACTTAACCTCATATCATTTATCATTATCAAAACCCAATATCAGTTAACTAAAATCCTTAATTAACTCATCTTATAATCAGTAACCATATAAATTATATT
>CANYBF011367434.1:0-11072 GCA_948192965.1 Dalechampia spathulata | reverse complement strand
GTTATTAGAGTAATATGATCGTTAAACATTGTAGAATCCGTAAAATGTCATATTTCATAATATTATTTTAATAAAATATTAAATAATTTTAATCTTTTAATAAAATATCATTTTTTATCAAAATTTTAAAAAATTAAAATTGTTACACCCACATTAGAGACCCTAGGAGTTATGCCTATATGTGTGCAAATGTGTAGATGAATGATAGAATGGCCTTACGCGAATGTGATGTGTATGTGGGTTTTATGCTTGTATGTTATGTGTATGAAAGTGTATGACGATGGCTATGTATGGTTTTATATGCTTGCCTGTGTGTCGTCGCCTTATTGAGAAGCGTGTCTTCTCAGTTGAATGAGGGACGACAAGTATAGGAGGTTAGGAATGTGTTTTGAAGTGTTAGAGGTTTAGTATGGACGTTTTGGGATAGTTACAGAGGAGTTTGGGCTTGCAAAATGGTATAAGTTGGATTTTAAGGAGTGGTACGGGCGTATGAATTGCACGTACGGTCGTACGAGACAGGGAAATACAGGGATTTTAGGGCCTGGAGGGTGTACGGGCGTACCAGAGGATGGTATGGCCGGACGCGAGCTCGCAGGAATTTTAGTTTGTCAGTAACTTCGAGTACGTACGGGCGTACCAAATAGGGGTACGGGTGTACCGTTGCTCGCAGGAAAATTGGGTTTGTCAGTAGTTTAGGGTCGGTACAGGCGTACCAATGCCGTACGGCCGTACGCGACGTTTAATTTGACTTTTAAGGGCTAAAACCAAACGGTTTTCCTTAGTTTCCAATCTCTTTTCTTAAGCTTAAACACCCTAAAACCCTACCAAATATTCTACTTAAGGATTCTAAACATCCCTAGCATCCAAGAACGTGAGATTGAAGTTGAACACGAATAGAGACAGGATTATCGGCTTAAGCTAGAAGTAGCTTGCTTTTGAGGTTAGTGCTAATTTTGTGTGTTTAGCCACTTTTGGCTTGTTTCTATTGCCGGAAGACTTGTACCAAGTCTCGGCTTGTCGTTCTGCTTTGTATTGTCTTCCTTAAGACGTACTATATGAATGAATGTTGTTTTGATGCTTGGATTGATGTTTCCCTTGCTTGTTAATGCAATGAATTGTCCAAGCTATCATAGATACGGTGAATTGATAGTGATAACATGCTAACATGCATGGAGATGAATGATGAGGGAAGAAAGAGAGAAAAGAGAATGAGAAATGAGGGCAGAGCTCAGCTCTAGGCACACTGGATCAATAATGAATGGGATTCCTTCGGGAATCAATAGATAAAAGACCTCCTGAGATGGGAGATGAATCAATAAATGGCCTCCTACGGGAGATGAGTACCGGTACCTATCGGGATCCAACGTGTACGAAAGGAATGTGCACAATTCAGGAAAATAAGAGTGAATGAGGGTGAACGATAGAAACATTAGCATTTGCATTGCATATGATGTTATGAGGAATTGCTCTATGTTGTATGATTGATTATATGTGTTTCTAGCACCACTGAGTTTATCTCAACGTTTGTCATTTGATGAACGTAGGTTCAGAGCCCACGAGAGAGCGATCAGAGAAAGATTAGAGGTCGACAGCTGAGACGGACGGATCTCATTTTGGTACGGGACTTTTGCGGCATACTCCGACTCCCTTTTGGATTGTGTAGCTAGGGTGGCAGTAGTCATGTTTATATTGTATAGCTTTTGGTAGTATATTGTATGCACTCACGTATTGTAAACAGATTTCATTTATATGAGATACTGTTAGCCTGTTATGGTGTATTACATGAGTGTATGTTTATTGATCCAGGGTATATGTATGTACATTACGTTGTTTTCACCGCACAACCACCATTAGGCTTAGAGTTGTGTCCCCATACGACGTCTGTATGATGTATCCCTGGTGGTGCAAGCACTGGTCTTCTTCTGGGGGCCGCTGTCTGTGCTACGGGAGCATGTCCTCCTGGGTATGGGCTGGGTGTGACATGTTAAAGTGGTATCAGAGCTATGGTTTAGCTCGCTGGATTTCATAGGGGTTTGTTAGGATTACTGCCAGTGTCTAGAAAGCTACACTTGAGGAGTTGCTAGTTCGTACCATTGCTGACTGTTAGGTTTATGTTTTTGTTTATTGTGTTACAGATACAGTACTATGATGAACAGAGCTATTATTGTTAGGGAAGAAGAAGGGGGTAACTTTAATCCCCAAGAGGGGTCATCAGAGACTGGCAATGTGAGTCGTAGATAGCCACGACAAGAGGAACCGGCTGGGCCGAGTACTAGGGTACCACAGACAGATAGAGTTGATGCTTCAGCCGCTGATCTGATGGCCGCACACTTTGCACAGTTTATACAGTTTATGAGGGTACAAGGTCAGATGTTACCAGTGACACCAGCGCCACCTCCACCGCCACCAGAGCCTAAGGAAGAGTACAAGCTAGACTTTAAGAAGTTACGGGCTTATGGGGCTATGGATTTTATGGGGACGATTGACCCGTATGTGGCTGAGACGTGGTTGGAGAAGATACAATGGGTTTTGAGGCAGTTAAAGTGTCCTGATATAGCAAAATTCGAGTATACCATCTCCCTACTGCAAGAGGACGCATATGAATGGTGGAAGACCATTCCTCAGAGTATAGCAGATCCTCCGGTACTGACTTGGGCCGATTTTCAGAGGGAATTCTGATAGAAATATGTACCGACAGCCTATACAGATCAGAAACTGCATGAGTTCCTTAACTTAACCCAGGGGAACATGTCAGTGGCCGAGTATGAACGGGAGTTTACGAGGTTAGCCTATTATGCCACTAACATATTGACTTCAAGGAGAGAACGGTGCAAGAGGTTCGAACAGGGTTTGGATCTCAGGATCAGGGCATTGGTTCATGGCTTTAACTATGATGATTTCTCAGCTCTGATGGCTAATGCACTGAATCAGGAGCGGATTCTACAGGAGGGACAGAGGAGGCAAGAGGTGATGAGGAGATCGTTCCGAGAGCCGAGCTCATCATCGGGGTCCCCGAAGAGGGGGAGATTCAGAGGTCCATTTTTTCCACGATCGGTAGGGGTACGACCGCCTACACCGTGATGGATACAGAGTAGGAGACCCACTTATTCCAGTGGCAGCGGCAGTACAGGGTCTAGCTTGTTGCCGTGTCATACTTGTGGCCGGACACACCATGGAGCTTGCCGGATGGGGTCCGATTTATGTTATCGATGTGGTCAGGCTGGGCACTATGCGAGAGAGTGTCCTACCCGTGACAACATCTCGGTGCACACTGTATCAGAGGGTGGTTCGTATCTGCAGCAGAACCCGAACGTAAGGATGGGTCCGAGTGGTTCCAAGAGCTCGGAGAGAGGCAGAGGAAGAGGCCGAGGAGGCCGTGATAGTGGAAGCCGAGGAGCGAGTCAGGAGTCTGTGAACCAAGCAATTAGCGTGCCAACCTGAGTGTATAATTTGGTTCAGCAGGATAAGCAACATGCCTCTGATGTGGTGATTGGTAATGTTTTTATCTCTAATCATGAGGCATTAGTATTATTTGATCCGGGTTCTTCGCATTCCTATATTAATACTGAGTTTGCTCGAACACTTGAGAGAAATAGTGAGGAATTAGGATATGAGATAGTGGTATCGAGTCCCTTAGGTAAGAATGTTAAGGTGGATAGAGTGCTAAGACAGTGTCCTTTAGAAATACACGGTGCATGTTATCCATCAGATTTGGTTGAGATGCCGTTTAGGGATTTTGATGTGATTCTGGTTATGGAGTGGTTAGCACGGTATAGCGCAGTGATGGATTGTCGCCAGAAGACTATGACGTTACAGCATCCAGAGCAGAGGACAAAGGTTATAAAGGGAAATGTGTCGTCTGTAATGGCGAGACTGATTTCAGTTGTAACAGCGCAGCGATTGTTGGCACAGGGTTGTGAAGTAATCCTTGCATAAGTAATAGATACCCGACAGAAGGAGGTTTAGTTGGTTGACATCCCGACTGTTTGTGTTTTTTCGGATGTATTTCCTGCAGAGTTACCAGGATTACCACCAGAACGAGAGGTGGAATTTGAGATTGAGGTGATTCCAGGTACGAAACCTATCTCCATTACACCGTATAGAATGGCACCGTTAGAATTAAGGGAGCTGAAAGTACAGTTGCAAGAACTTCTCGAAAAGGGCTTCATTAGACCGAGCATTTCACCATGGGGCGCACCAGTGTTGTTCGTTAAGAAGAAAGATGGGACGATGCAGATGTGTGTGGATTACCGGCAGCTTAACAAGGTTACCATTAAGAACAGGTATCCATTGCCGCGTATTGACGATTTGTTTGACTAGTTAAAGGATGCTGCAGTGTTTTCGAAGATTGATTTGAGATCAGGGTATCATCAGCTTCGAGTTCAGGAAGGCAGTGTGGCTAAGACAACATTTAGGACGCGTTACGGGCACTATGAGTTCTTGGTAATGCTGTTTGGACTGACTAACGCACCAGTAGCATTTATGGCCCTAATGAATACAGTGTTTACAGACTATTTAGATCAGTTTGTAGTGGTATTCATCGACGACATCCTCGTGTATTCGAAATCAGGTGAGGAGCACGACAGGCATCGGAGATTAGTTCTGCAACGATTGCGGGAGAAACAGTTGTATGGTAAGCTAGCTAAGTGTTCTTTTTGGTTAGAACATGTGGCATTCTTAGGACATGTGATTTCAGCCGAGGGTATCCGAGTAGACCCTAGTAAGATTGAAGCGGTTTTGAGTTGGCCAATTCCACGGAATGTCAGTGAGATCCGTAGTTTTCTGGGATTGGCTGGGTATTATCGACGGTTAGTGAAGGGGTTCTCTATGCTTGCCTTACCGTTGACAACATTGCTTCGGAAAGATGTTCCTTTTTATTGGTCCAAGCAATGTCAGCAGAGTTTTGACCGTCTGAAAGATTGCTTAACTCAAGCTCCGGTGTTGATGTTACCTACGCCGGGAATAGCTTTTACTGTTTATAGCGATGCTTCACTTAATGGTTTAGGTTGTGTATTGATGCAGGATAGGAAAGTGATAGCATATGCGTCAAGATAGCTAAAACCGCATGAAAGGAACTACCCGACACATGATTTGGAGTTGGCAACTATAGTATTTGCATTGAAGATTTGGCGACACTACTTGTATGGGGAATTGTGTTACATGTATACAGACCACAAGAGCCTTAAGTATCTAGGTACATAGAGGGAATTGAATTTGAGGCAACGATGGTGGTTAGAACTGATTAAGGACTACGACTGCATCATTGATTATCATCCAGGTAAAGCTAATTTGGTTGCAGATGCATTAAGTCGTAAGTTAATTGCAAGTTTGAGACAGTCATCTTCGATGTTGGTACTGGAAATGCGACAGCTACATGGAACACTGACAGTGCAACCTGAAGGTCTTCTAGCGCAGTTACATCTGCAAGTGAAACCAGTGTTGACAGAACAGATTCGCCAGAGTGCAGTGAATGACGAGGAATATCATAAACAATTGCAGAAAGTTCAGATTGGTAAGACTACTCTTTTCAGGTTGGATGACGATGGGAATCTGAGACACGGAATGCGTCTATACATTCTAGCAGACGGGGAACTGAAACGACAGATTATAGAGGAAGCGCATGAGTCTATGTATGCTTATCATCCAGGAGGTACCAAGATGTATAGGGATCTGAGGCAATATTACTGGTGGGTTGGTATGAAGACAGAGATAGCGGATTATGTGGCTAAGTGTTTGGTATGCCAGCATATTAAGGCAGAACACCAGGTACCCGCAGGGTTATTAAGTCTGTTACAGCTTCCAAAGTGGAAGTGGGATCGCATTACGATGGATTTCGTCACAGGACTGCCAATGACACAAGCTAAACACGATGCAGTATGGGTAATAGTTGATAGATTGATGAAGACAGCTCACTTCTTACCCGTACGCATGGATTACAATCTGGAACGACTGGCTAGCTTGTATATAGCTGAGATTGTCAGATTGCACGGAGTTCCAACTTCCATTATGTCTGACAGAGATCCGAGATTTACATCGCATTTTTGGGGTACTTTTCAACAAGCTTTAGGTACTAAAGTTCAGTTTAGTATAGCATTTCATCCCCAGACCGACGGACAGTCAGAGCGTGTCATACAGGTTCTTAAGGATATGCTACGTGCCTGTGTATTGGAATGGGAAGGTAGTTGAGATCGCTACATTCCATTGATTGAGTTTGCCTACAACAACAATTACCAGACGAGTATTCAAATGGCACCGTACGAGGCATTATATGGACGCTGATGTCGTACGTCATTACATTGGGATGAGGTAGGTGAACGGAGATTGATTGGGCCGGAGTTAGTACAACAGGCAGAGGATCAGGTACATTTGATTAAGGGTTGATTGAAAGCTGCATCCGATCACAGTAAGTCATATGTGGATCTGAAACGACGGGATATCGAGTACAGTGTCGGAGATAAGGTATTTCTTAAGGTGTCTCCGTGGAAGAAAATTATGCAATTTGGTCAGAAGGGTAAGCTAAGTCCGAGATTTATTGGTCCTTATGAGATTCTCGAACGAATTGGACCATTAGCTTATCGGTTAGCATTACCACCAGAGTTAGATCGGATTCACAATGTTTTTCATGTTTTGATGTTAAGGAGGTACAGATCAGATCCTTCGCATGTTATTCTGGTTGAAACGATTGAAGTACAGCCAGATCTGACTTACAGTGAGGAACCAGTATAGATTCTAGCTCGAGAGACCAAACAGCTACGGAATAAGCAGATACCATTGGTCAAGGTGTTATGGAATCATCATACCGGGCAAGATGCTACGTGGGAACGAGAGGCAATGATGAGAGAGCAGTATCCCCACCTATTTGCTAGTAAGTTCGTAGGAATTTCAGGAACGAAATTTCTTTTAGAAGGGGAGAGTTGTTACACCTACATTAGAGACCCTAGGAGTTATGCCTATATGTGTGCAAATGTGTAGATGAATGATAGAATGGCCTTACGCGAATGTGATGTGTATGTGGGTTTTATGCTTGTATGTTATGTGTATGAAAGTGTATGATGATGGCTATGTATGGTTTTATATGCTTGCCTGTGTGTCGTCGCCTTATTGAGAAGCGTGTCTTCTCGGTGGAATGAGGGACGGCAAGTATAGGAGGTTAGGAATGTGTTTTGAAGTGTTAGAGGTTTAGTATGGACGTTTTGGGATAGTTACAGAGGAGTTTGAGCTTGCAAAATGGTATGGGTTGGATTTTAGGGAGTGGTACGGGCGTACGGATTGCACGTACGGTCGTACGAGACAGGGGAATACAGGGATTTTAGGGCCTGGAGGGTGTACGGGCGTACCAGAGGATGGTATGGCCGGATGCGAGCTCGCAGGAATTTTAGTTTGTCAGTAACTTCAAGTACGTATGGGCGTACCAAATGGGGGTATGGGCGTACTGTTGCTCACAGGAAAATTGGGTTTGTCAGTAGTTTAGGGTCGGTACGGGCGTACCAATGCCGTACGGCCGTACGCGACGTTTAATTTGACTTTTAAGGGATAAAAACAAACAGTTTTCCTTAGTTTCCAATCTCTTTTCTTAAGCTTAAACACCCTAAAATCCTACCAAATCTTCTACTTAAGGATTCTAAACATCCCTAGTGTCCAAGAACGTGAGATTGAAGTTGAACACGAATAGAGACAGGATTATCGGCTTAAGCTAGAAGTATCTTGCTTTTGAGGTTAGTGCTAGTTTTGTGTGTTTAGCCACTTTTGGCTTATTTCTATTGCCGGAAGACTTGTACCAAGTCTCGGCTTGTCGTTCTGCTTTGTATTGTCTTCCTTAAGACGTGCTATATGAATGATTGTTGTTTTGATGCTTGGATTGATGTTTCCCTTGCTTGTTAATGTAATAAATTGTCCAAGCTATCGTAGATACGATGAATTGATAGTGATAACATGCTAACATGCATGGAGATGAATGATGAGGGAAGAAAGAGAGAAAAGAGAATGAGAAATGAGAGCAGAGCTCAGCTCTAGGCACACTGGATCAATAATGAATGGGATTCCTTCGAGAATCAATAGATAAAGGATCTCCTGAGATGGGAGATGAATCAATAAATGGCCTCCTACGGGAGATGAGTACCGGTACCTATTGGGATCCAGCATGTGCGAAAGGAATGTGCACAATTCAGGAAAACAAGAGTGAATGAGGGTGAACGATAGAAACATTGGCATTTGCATTGCATATGATATTATGAGGAATTGCTCTATGTTGTATGATTGATTATATGTGTTTCTAGCACCACTGAGTTTATCTCAGCGTTTGTCATTTGATGAACGTAGGTTCAGAGCCTACGAGAGAGCGATCAGAGAAAGATTAGAGGTCGTCAGCTGAGACGGACGGATCTCATTTTGGTACGGGACTTCTGCAGCATACTCCGGCTCCCTTTTGGATTGTGTAGCTAGGGTGGCAGTAGTCATGTTTATATTGTATAGCTTTTGGTGGTATATTGCATGCACTCACGTATTGTAAACAGATTTCATTTATATGAGATATCGTTAGCCTGTTATGGTGTATTACATGAGTGTATGTTTATAGATCCCGGGTATATGTATGTACATTACATTGTTTCTGCCGCACAACCACCATTAGGCTTAGAGTTGTGTCCCCATACGACGTCTGTATGATGTATCCCTGGTGGTGCAGGCACTGGTCTTCTTCTGGGGGCCGTTGTCTGTGCTACGGGAGCATGTCCTCCTGGGTATGGGCTGGGTGTGACAAAAATTATTATTGAACTCAAATTATTTACTATAATTGACTGGTTTATCTTTTATATGTCATGTGAAAAAATATATCAATATTTTATTTAAATTTTTATATTTATATATGCATTATGTATTTTTACATTTATATATTTTCATTTTAATCATATGTATTTTTTTTATTTATATAAATAACATATTTAAACATATTTAATATTAAAAAATGATAAACATACATAAATATAATAGTAAATATACATGTTTTACATATATTTTTATACATATAATATAATGATAAATTTAAAAAAATGTATGTATTTATAAATTTGAACAACATAAGTAAATAATATTTATTTGTATTTGCACGTATATACTTATTGATAGTTGATTAAAATTATTCATTAACATTAATTGTCATTCATTGATCATTAATAATTAAATTTCTATAATTTTTAGTCAAATTAAAATAGTCGAAGATTGATTATCAATCAAGATTAATAAACGAAGATCAATAATTATTTATTTAGTATATAAATATTTAAAATAAAGCAACAAAATCTTAAAAACTATTCTAAAATAATATAAATTCAATAAATATAATCAAGGTATAATTTTCAAAATAAAAGTTAAAAAATGATATTTTATATAATTTTTCTTAAATATATTATTCTTTTTGTATCTCATAAAGTTATTTCCATCTCTATAAACATGAAGTTAATCCTATTCATATATGAATTTGCAAATTTATTTGAATGATTTCCTTAGACATATTGCTTATTGTTGGTGGATTAATATAAAACACAATTATGCTAAATCTAAACCTACTAATTTTATATCATATTCATGTTATATTTATAAAATCGTGTCCAAAATTGTTAGCTGTAAATTCAAGAGAAATATCATATTATCACATATATACAAGAAATAAATATAATTATTTAATTAAAAAAGTAAGCATCCTTTCTTTTATTAAGTGGACTGACTTATTAACCATCATCTTGTAAACAAATAGGATTTGTAATTCATTAGTGTAAGAAAAACCAAAAGAATTTTGATGTTAGTATAAAGCAAAAACACCCGAGTAACGCACCTAATTGTATTTTAAATACATTTGGTTTATAATTCGTTTATATATATCACATTGATGAATATAATATAATATAATTTTTAAAAAATTATTGATAATTTATTCAGATTATATTATTTTACTTAATTTAATAATATATAAAAATATGAATTATATTCAAATAGTATTTTATCATGATAAAATTTAAAATTTAAGTAAAAGAAATTCAAGAGAAAGAGACATAAATTAGTTAATTAATTTAACCAAAACTAATTAGTCATAAGGATGGATGAATATGAACACAAACAAAACCTTCCATTAATAATTTAATTACCAACTTCAAAATAATGTTTAAATGCAAAGTTCTTTCTTTCAAAAGAGATTTTACCTACCAAAATTAACCTAACATCATATTTTCATAACTGTTAGGTTAACTTCATCGATTAAGTTTAATTTCTAAACTTTATGCCTCCAAATTTTAATTTACTTCTATGTCTAGGTAGTTACAATTTAGTGTTCTTAAGTTCGTTCGGTTAAGTTAAACCTTCTTTCAATGCAATTAACAGAACTAATTAATGTTTTGCGTGTTAAAAGGGTCCATTTTAACAAGTAAACATCATGACAAGAATCATAACTTAAGAACATGAAAAAATATCAAATTACTTATAGAAAAGAATAATTTTGTTCAAATAACATCCAATCCCTATAACTACTGCTAACCTATTAATAAAAATTGCATAAAGTAAGAAAACATTAATGAATAAGAAATTACAACCATATGAGTTTAAAACTAAAATAGAATTAGATGAAAAATGAGAATGAAACTCAAACAATTCTACTGTTACTTGGCTTTAGTTCCTTCTTGCTTTCCCAATCCAACTTCCGTCTTAATGTCTTGATGAAGAACTATCACACGGAAAGAGTACACATAAGAGAAGATTAGCAAAACCAATTTCACATCAAAATATGTCTTGTTTCCTCTCAAGTTTCTAAGACCCTAAGTTAATTCTATGTCTATGGCTTTCTCCCACTCCCCTATGTTTTATCCCCCTATATCCTTTCCAAAACCATCTACAAATGGGTAAAATCTTAAAATGCATCATGACCTTACAAATTATGATTAAATGGCTTAGAAAAGGAGATCAAAATAAGAGAAAAATGTGATCTAAAGGTGTAATACAAGTCATGTTAAGCAGAACACGACTCGTAGGAAGCTCGTGGAATACAAAAGGGACTTTTCCTAGGTGCGATGCAAGGAACATGACTT
>CANYBF011367374.1:0-10379 GCA_948192965.1 Dalechampia spathulata | reverse complement strand
CCTTTTACAAATACCAATCCCACTTCTATTTTAAATATTCCATTTAAAATATAATCTATCTTATTCTATTTCCATACATATTTATCTATTTATCATCTTCCATAACACTATTTTTCTTATTTTCTAATTATGACATCATTTTGAGCATTAATGACATCATTATGTAATCATAATTAAATTTAATAATTCTACCTTTTTTAATATTTATAAAATCATACTAATTCATCATTACTTCATCATTTTTCATGTTCTAAGAAAAAATCATATTAATTTCACTCGCTTACATCATCAATACCTAATTATGATGTCATAATTAAATTTTAAATTCAAAATTTTTGAAATTCACATATATCTAATTTAAGTTAATACAAGCACAATGGTCAAAACCATTCAATCAAATTCACTATATACAACTCAGAATCCACATTTTAGTGTCATTTAACATCCATTTTAGGGGTTTGCGGCAAAATTTTTAATATCCTCTTTTAAACTTAAACTCAATTCTTATCATAAACTTATCACAATAATCATAATTTCATATCATTTTCACAACAATAACATAGAAAACACAACATAACATTAATTTATGAATGCATAATAATCCATTAAATGCAGGATGTGATAGAGTATTTGGTTGATTCAATATTCAAATCAAAGTGAAACTTTTAAATAGGTAAAATTAAACTGAATTGAAAGTTTTTGATTTAAAATTTTATAAATCGATCCAAAAATTTTGAGTCGATTTAGTTTGTTATCCTTTTTTTTATTATTTTGGTTTTTGAACTGAAAGTTTTAATTTTTTTAAATCAAACTAAATCAAAAAAAATTTTAAATGGAACTGAACCAAATTTATTGGTTTGGTTTTATTTTTTGGTTCAAACCAAAATACACTCACATGTATTGTTGTTATTGATTATTGACCTTGATCATGTGAATTGTGATAATATTGTTTTGTCAAATTATTTTATATCTTAAATAGCACTTTTTAAATTATGATTTAAATTATTTATGGTGTATTAATTTTTATGATTAACATAAATTAAATGAAGGTAATTATCAATGATTAGTCACTTAGGGATCACGCTATTGAGTTGAGATACCAAATTTACTAAAGGAGGGGCTAAATTATCAAATATGAGCGAGAAGAAAGTCATATTTTTTATATTAATAATAATTAAAATATTTTTAATTTAATTACCATTATAAGTCTAAATAATTACTCTAATATATATTATTAACCTAAATAATTAACCTCTCTATATAACATTATAAACTTTGATATTTCAATAAAATAATTTCAATTAATAACATATTATCATAATTATAAGATATTAATTAACTTAAACTACAAGTTATTAATTTAATTATTTTTTATTCTCCTTAAATATTTGTTATCACATAATTAAATTAACTTAATTAATCATTTCTATTAATTATAATTGATTTTTTAATTCACAAAAAATTAACATAAACTAATTAATCTAAATGATTAATCTAAATAATTAATCATAATTTTTTATAAATTATCATATATATAAGTATATAAATTATTGTTGATATGATTAGTTTAATCTAAATAATTTATTTTTATCTAATTGATATAATTGTCAAAAACAATTAATCTACATAATTATTTAATTATTTTAACTCATTTCTTAATTTTTTTTCAACATTATATCTCTTTTTCCTAAGTTTTTAAATTAAAAGTGTACGAATTATATAAAATATTAAAAATAGTTATTTTATAATAATTTTTTACTTAAATTTTATTGGGTTAGGCTTTAGGTGGTTGCCTCTTCTTCCTCTCGCAATCTTTCTTGGGCTTTTTATGAAAATATAGAAAAAATATTTAAAAATTACAAAAATGTAGAAATATGGTTTTTTTTATAAATATGAAATTAAAAAATTTATTTTAAAAAATATGAATTTTTTTGAAAATTTGTATAAAAGGGTATTATATACATAACAGATAATGAAAAGATATTATTTAAAATATATTTTTTGAGTATTTGAAATCAAAATTATAAATTACTATTTTTAAATATTAATTTAGAATAAATACCTTTTATATTTTAATTATTATTAATTTCTAAAAAATATATCATACACTTAAAATATACACATTATATACTAAAAATATTATTTAAGTATACATTAAATTTTTCAAATATATTTTTTGAAATATTTGAAACCAAATCTATATATAACATGCAAAATATATACCTACAATATATGTATTATATAATATATATACTAATTTCTTACTTTTTAAGATATCATATATATATATTAAAAATATCTTATATAATATATGTATTATATATAAATGTATATACATATAATATAGGTATCTTATAGTTTTTGTTATTCTCCATCTCTCTCTCCTTTTTGTTCTTTCTCTCCTATCCTCCATCAATCATCTTCTCTTTTTTTTCTCTCTCACTTTCCTCTTTCTCTTCTTCTTCTCTGTTTGATTAGAATACATGAGATATTACTTATAGATTTCAATATGCTAAATTTTGATTGATCTTGACCAGTCTTATATATAAAAAGAAAAAAGATAAAAAATTTTAATTAATTTTGGTCAACCTTATGTATAAAAGGAGAAAAAACAGAAGAAAAAAAGTGAACAATATAAAAAGAATTATGAGGAAAACAAGAATATCCAAACAAAAATGTAATTGCTTTGCAAGCGTCTCATATTTTTAGAATTATTTTATCAAAAACCTGTATTTGTGTAAATATCTCATCTTACTTTTACACTCACAGCAACCAACCCCTCATTCTCAAGAAAAATTACAATTATAGCTTTCCACCCAAAACAACAAGGAGAATCGGGACTTCAGCCTCCTTGCCCCGGTGGTGGCTACGCCACTGGATACCAAGAATGACATCTTTAGTAATAAGATGTTACTTTTGACATTGTTGCTTCTGGCTTTAATATGTTTGCATTTGTATGTTTAAACGTAGATTTCTATACTTAGAGATTATTGCTTGAATTTTGATGTAGATATAGATTTCGGTATGGAAACATCATGCCATGACATTGTTTCAATTACATATTTGACATGCTGCCATGTTCAAACCCAATTTTGTTTAAACTTTTGCAAAGACTTTTAGTTTCGATTCATCTTGTTTATAGCTTGTAAAACGTGCATTGAATTCTATTGATAAATTTTAGGATTTAATGGACGGATATATATCTATATGTACGTATAAGATGTAAAGAACATCAACCAAAATGGTTGGTAACAACCATATAAAATATATAAATGATTCAGTAATAATGATAACTCTTTGAAATGGTAAAAAACTATTCCATGATAATAATAACATTTGATCCAAAAAGTTCAAATAATATAATAAACATTAACTGATATAAATATCAAATGGAGTGAACAAAAAATCAGTCAAATAGTCATCTATTAACTGACAAATTGATACAAACAGCTTGATTTTAATTCTTTTATAGGTTCCAGTAATCAAATCACAATCACTGCTAATGGCTTTTCTCGATAAGTACAAAGTTGACCAATTTTTCTTTTTTAAATTTCGGCAAATTCATTCAAAATCTTCAGAGAAAGCTCAAATCACAGAAAACTGAAGTTGCATTATACGGTAACTTATGCAGTTTGTGCCACAGTTAACAAGAGCAAAGACTACATATGCATTAACATGGGAGAACCACATGAAACACATTAAACCAAGCCAGGAAAGCTTACAAAATCAAGCTCCACAGAGGGCTGTATCCAGAATCAGACGTAACAGGACCTCAAAACAATGTTTTGTGGGAACTGCTCACCTAGAAAAAGTAAATTAATAAAGAACAAACTCTAACGAAACGGGAGCTGGCCCCCATGCCCCCTGGAGTTCGCCCTTGCCCCAGTGATTCATCAACTTCCACAAAGTCTTTTCAACGCTTGGCAAAATCAAGGGACTCGTACTGCTTTCTTGCACTTGCATGAATTTTTTCTTTGTTTTTTTTTACAATCTTCAGAACATATTTCATACCATAAGCAAAATGAAAACTTGAAAATGGGCATTAGTAAATCAAACATTTCACTCGTAACGTACAATGTACATCACAAACATCACAGCATTTACGAGCTTGATTTTGAAGGAACCGAGTATAAGGTACAGTGGATACTTCCTTTCAGCCCTTCAAAATGGACATCAAGGTAGATCAATTAACCACTTCCAATGGTTCATTTGGACGCTTAGGTTCCTGAGAGACAATTGCAAAATAGACATAAGATCAAGAGGTTAGAATTCAGCACGATTTGTTAATCAGGCTTATCTATTAGTGGGAAACTGAAACAGCTTCATATATAAAAAGAGCTCTGCTCGTGAGAATATTATAATTTATTAGTGAAAGAGATGAAGAGGATAGAAGAGAAGTACCCTTTGAGGAAGATGAGCTTGTGACAGACTGGCAGCTTCCCATATTTTCTAGCAATTGGATTACAGTTTTCAGATGAGGTACACTGCAAAAAGTGAAATTAAAATTTTAAAAAAGAAAAGAAAAGCAAGAAAAAAACAAAGAAAAGAAACCAATGAGCGGTAAGTCTATCAAAATTGATAGATGCGGTTGCGCCATCTTTTCCAAAAAAAAAAAAAAGGATAGCAATAGAATGTGTCATGTCATTGCTAAGAATCGTTACAGTGCCATCATTTACAAAATATCTTATAGCATCTTCAGTGTTGTGATTCATATAAAAAACTAACTTGACTAAACCTCAATTCCAAATTGGCCATGAGTAATACCAGGAACTACATTCTTCATCAGCATTTGTTTTATATATACAACTTCACAGCTTCACACAATTCAATCTCAAGTTCTTGAATAATTCTGTCATTTCCAGAGACCTAAAACTTCACCTCCTATATCATATTTATGGCAGCAGCTACTTGCTAAACCTGAGCACAGGAATTCATTTGGCAAGCTCTAAAGAGCATTACAGTTTGTTGGAGTTTCTTTGGTTAACATCAGGTCCACACAGATCAATTTCTCTGTAGTTGCAACTT
Organism: Dalechampia spathulata; assembly: GCA_948192965.1. Lineage (NCBI taxonomy): Eukaryota > Viridiplantae > Streptophyta > Magnoliopsida > Malpighiales > Euphorbiaceae > Dalechampia > Dalechampia spathulata. The sequence goes on along the minus strand of CANYBF011367374.1, from coordinate 5,354 downwards.
TCAACTATTAGGTGCATATAAATATGTTACATCCACATGGATAAAGAAATTTCACACCAAGCATTAAATTTCATTTTAAAATTCCTCTAAACTACACATACAGATTTTCAGAAATCCAAAAAGGTTACACGAAAGCATCAGATATAGAGGGAGAGAGTGAGTCAGAACCATTGAAATCCATTTTCCATATGCGCATCCAAGGATGAAATCACACCAGGCATCTGCTCCAAGGCCTTCAGCACAATGGAAATGGAGGGAAAGAAATAATTAAAACATGAAATAACAATGAGACGAAATGTGAATTCTCCAACTAGCATTCCTTACTTGTCCGGTGTTCTTGATTACTGAGGCTTTCGCTAGGAGGTTCTTCGGGAGTTTAGTTAATTGTGCCTATAGATGGCAAAAGGTGATACAAGTCAAGTATCACGATTGATGGTAGTAAATTTCCGGGTTGGGATGACAAACCAATAAAAATAATGACATTTATGCAAAAAATTACTCCATTTTAATTTTAACTGTTCACAAGCTATTTCGTCAAGTCATTTATTAGTATTTCTTCCACATGTTCTTCTCCAATTGGATTGTTTATTCCCTATTTGCATCCCGCGAGGAATGCTGGTTCTAGGACATAATTTCTTATTGCAATAAAACCTAGGCCAGACGTGTTGATTATCCAGGAAGAAAAAGAAGGAAGGTTGCCTTCTACATGCATTACAATGTTAGATTATGAAAAATAAATCCACTCAACTCCCTTCCAATAAAACTCTCTTACCCTATACTTGCTTCTTTCAACCGTTTAAAGCCGAAGATAATTCATAGCTGATATTCATTGGCAACTTCAGAATTCAGGACTTGATCTGAGACGAGTATTAACAAATGCAATGGCTAAATTATGAAGAATCAAGATGCTTCGAAATCTATCAAGTAAATGGAGGTGACAAAATAAAGAAAAAGAAAATAGAATCCATCAAGCTTTTGTTTTATTTTCTTTTCCGCTCACTTCCATCCAGCCAAATATTGGCGCAATGTCATTGTAACAAGGAACCACGGAACCCGATTGTAAAGCAATTCCAAAACCCCTAAAAATGAAATTGGCGAACCACCCCAAAAAAACTAAAGAAACCCAGATCGTCAAAGTTCATTAATTGAATAGAAATACACTCTATTCTTGAATTATGAAAACATTCGTCTCAAATCAACAAAATCAAGCCTTAATCTCAACTAAATTGAAGTCAGACAAATGAAATTTCTGTCCAATCAAATCGATTTTGTGCTAAAGGCCGCTAGTGATTGCGGATCAATATTCATAAATCAATCAACAATAAGAAATGGTATTAGGGAAAGGGAGAAAGAGAGACCTGAGCAGAAGAGGAATGTTGCATAAGGTGAAGGATATTAGAGGTGGATTGTACAGCTTGAGAAATCTGATCAGCTACGGCTGCTTTAGCCCTGTCTTCTCTGCTTCTTTTCGCATTTTCAATTCTTGCCACTCCTGCTGATGATGATGGTGCTGAGCTCGCCGTTGCTTTTTGTCTCTCCATTTCCTTCTTCAACCTTCATCAACAGCTGCTTTGAAGCCAACAGAGGACGTCTTAGAAATTGAAAAATAATAATCACGAAAATTTGAAAATTTTTTTATGCTAAACATATTTATCAAGACTTATTATTTATATGATAATTATTCATGAAATAATATATAATTTAGGATGTTATTTTCTCTTTATTTTTATAAAAATTAATTTTTTATTTAAAATAAATTTAAAAATTAAATAATTTTAATTTTAATTTAAAAATTAATTTTTATCCAATACTTTTAACATAAATACTAGTATTTTTTAAAATTAACTAAGTATATATTACATTAATTTATTTTTAAATAAAATATTAAATTAAATTATAATTAAATTAAATTAAACTAATACTACTAATTAATGCTACAAAATATTTTAGCTTTTGATGAAAAATAAAATATAATTAATAACATATCATATTATATCTTTATTATATTATATCTTTATTAAGTAAAAAGAATCAATTAAAATATATTAATGGTGATAAAAAGTTGATTAATGAAAATAAATTATATTTTATGTTCTATTAAATTTATGAATCTAAAATAATTATATATTTAAATTAAAATATGATTTTTATGTTATTTATATACCCAATTGTGTTTTATTTTATATTATATATAATAATATTTATTCAATTATTAAATTTTATTTTAAAATATGATTTATTAATTAATTGAAAATAATATAAATATAAAATATTTTAAATATAATATAATAAAATAATATTAATTAAAATAAAATATAATGAAATTTAGATAGTAAAAAGATATTATTATATATGAAGTTATTATAAGATTTTATTTCAAATAACTACAAAATTTTATAATAATATTTTAAATAATATTTATAATAATAAGATTTTAAGTCAATTAAAGCCCTTGTATAATAATGATATGTATAATAATGAATTTTGTATAGATTAAAACTATGTATTATAATAAAATTTTAAATAATATGTATAATTATAAAATTTTAAGATGATAAAAAATATATTATAAAAATTATATATATAATAATTGATAATTGTCATTATCATTTTTCTCATATCTTAATAAACTTTTAAACTATGTTTTCATGCATTTTATTTGCATTCCTTGGCATATAGTTCAACAATTCATGGACTTTACATCATTTCATGCATCATATTCATTTTGTTGCATACTTAGCATTAATTCATGCATTTTTATCATATTCTTATATTTTAATGTATTATTTGAGTATTAGACCGAAATTAGATGTGTTGACCATCTTTAGCTTATAACTTATTGCATTATAATACCATGTTGCACATTTTATATTAATTGATATTTATTTCATGCATAATTACTCTAGATTTAGGTCCTACGACTCGTGTTAAGCATGTTAGATTAAGTATTTTTTGCATTTTTAGGTCACATGACTCATGTTCAAGGGAACACAAGTCGAGTTCCTCACTTTTTACATGAGAACACCTATTTTCGAGCCTCATGCGACTCGTGTGAGGGGAGCATGAGTTGTGTCCCTTACATTTCCCTAAAAAATTATCCTCATTACTTCAGCCGAGCCTCACACGACTCATGTGAGGAGAAACACGAGTCATGTTCCATGTATGCTCCTTATGATTGACTTCTTTTGCATGCTACAAGCTTCATACGAGTCGTGCCTTGCTAAACACAACTCGTGTGGCTCGTTTTAGTCATAGTTTCACATTCTTTTGTTAGTCATTCAATCATATAATTGTACAATTAAGATGCATTCATAGGGGTAGATGATTTTGAGAGGGTTTTTAAGCCTATAATATGTGGGAGTTAGGGGTGTAAGTTTAAAGGGAAAATTAATTAAGGTTTTAAGGATTAAGAGGAACAAGACATTTTTTATGTGAATTTTTGCTAATCTTCTCTTCTGAATTCTTTCTCTTTTTAATAGTTCTTCATCAAGACGCTAATGAGATTACCGCGTTGAGAAAGTAAGGAGGAGCTGAAGCCAAAGCAATAATAAATTATTCGACTTTCTTCTTAATTTCATCCACTTCTGTTTATTTAGATTGAACTCTTATTGGTTATAATTTCTTATTTATGATGTTCTTTTACTTTGTTCATTTTCTAGTTATTATTTAACAACAATTGTAGGGTTTGGATGTTATGTCAATAAATTCATTATTTTCTATTAGTAATTTGATGATTCTTCATGTTCTTAAGTTGAATTTCTTGTTAATATGTTTAATTGTTAGAATAGACCCTTGTAACATGCAAAACATTGATCAATTCTATTAATTGCTTTAAAAGAAGATTTAATTTAACCAAATAAACTTAATAACATCAAATTATAACTACTTAGACATAAAAGTTAAGTAAAATTGGAAGCATAAAGTGTAAAAATTGGATTTAATCATTAAATTTAACTTAGCAGTCACGAAAGTAGGGTGTTAACTTATTTTTAGTAGGTAAAACATATTTTTAAAAGAAAGAATTTTACATTAATACATTGCTTTGAAGTTGGTAATATTGGAGCGTAGACGGGCCCTAGTCCAGATGCATTTTTTAAGAGTTGGACGCATGGGCCGAGCCAAAGGTAATGAAGCCTCCATCATCAAAATGTCATTTGGCATTTTAGTTTGGTTTGCTATTAACTTAAAAACTCTTCTTTTTCTTTTCAAACTCCCAATATGAGATTCTTCTTTCCTACTTTGTCGTTGCTGCCTTCCCTTCTTTTCCCTTCTTGTTTTATGGACTTTTGATTTTCCAACACTCACCTCTTAAGTTTAATGGGCTCAAGCTTGTTGAAGCCTGTTTAGACTTGTATCTCACATCATATTATTCTGGGCTGGAGTCTCAGAAGCCTGATGTTGGGCTTGTACTCCTTTTTCTTCTTCAGTCTTAGAGGCCTCTTCTTTTAGGCTTAGACTAGTTTTGTCACATCCTCAAGTTTTAGAGTATACAATATTAATGACTTGAGTGGTGAAAATTATTCCCTAAAAGATTAAAATAGATGATATTATTGAATTACAAGAAAGCATGCCCTTTTAAGGTGTTAATTTATAAATATATGATAATGATTAAAAATATTATTGGGATTAAGGCAAGATGCTAAGATGATCGTAGATTAAGTCGAATATAAGAAATAAGTTTGATTGAATAAAGGAGGTTGAATGATTAAAATACATGGATATCGAGGAGAAATAATTTATGTATGCATGTAAAGGAGGAATTAAGATAAAGTATGATTTTATTTGAAGAATGCATAATTTAATAATTATGTATAACTAGGGATCGTATAAATCAATTATACGAGTGAAAACATCAACGAGTAAATATTTGTGTATGGAGATTTATTGATGGTTTGATATTGACCATATTAAATATTTTAAATATGCATGTAAGCATGATGTCATATAAGGCTAATTATAATTTGAATCATATTAGGAATGGATAATTATGAGTTGATAATACATTTAATGATATGAAAATGTTAGAAAGATAAAATTTGGAATTTTTAGTAGATGATGATGATGTCATAAATTGGATTATTGATTAAATGAGTGAATAAGTGAGTATTAAATTGATATATGAGAATAATATTAAGATATTAATTAGGCATGTGATGGATATAGTTTAATTTAATTAAGAAATAAAAAAAAGGTAATGTAGAAATTAAATTATGAATTTGTTAATAAACATGTAAGATGTAAATTAAATAATATAAATTTTAATATGTGAAAATAAGGAAAATTATATTTTATTTGTATGGGTAATTTAAAAAGGGATATTGGAAGTTGGAAAGGGTGTATGGAAAGTAGTGAAT
>CANYBF011367178.1:0-10025 GCA_948192965.1 Dalechampia spathulata | reverse complement strand
TTTAATATAAATTACTGAATAAAATAAATTTATTAATTGTAATTAGTATATTATTTTTATAATAATTGCAATTAGTATATTATTAAATTATATTATGTTGTATTTTATATAATTATCTTATTAAATTTGAAAAATAGATGGTTTAATATTAATTAACATAATATTAAATTATATTATATTTTATGTAATTATCTTATTAAATTTGAAAAATTGATGTCTTAATATTAATTAGCATAATATTAAATTATATTATATTTTACATAATTATCTTCATAATGAAATATTTAATAATTAATATGTAATCAATGATAAATTAGTAATATTTATCTTTGAATAAAATTTAATAATTATTAAATATAAATAAAATTAATAATTTTTTAATTCAAAATTTAGTTGCTAGCAAATATAAATAAAATGAATAGTATTTCTATTTAAATAAAATTATTAGTTTTTAATTTGAATAAAATTTAGTACCTAATAAGTACAAATAAAATGAGTAGTATTTATCTTTAAATTATACATTAGTTTACATTTTTAATTTTTTAATTTTAATAACGATATAATGATTTAATATTATATTAATTCATATTAAGGCATACATTTGTCAAATTTAACAAGATAATTATATATAATTTAATTTAATTTAATATTATACTAATTAATATTAATATTTGCTCTCATTTTTTATAAAAAATGGATGAAAACATTATATAAATAATATTTTAAATAAGTACATAATGCTTAAAAATAACGGGTCAAAAAAATTTGAAAACATAAAATATAAAATAATTATAAATGACGGGTCAAAAAATTTATCCCAATGTGCAATACATGTTATAAAAGTCTAGTAATATTAAATGAATTTGAATATTCTGAGTATTCAATGCCATCTAATTACACATTACTTTTTAAGGTTAAAAAGCCCTTTTGAATTATTTTCAATTGAATTTTTCGTAAGAATTAGTTTGTTATAACTATTTTAAAAAAATAATAAACATAATAAACAATCTCATTCATAAGTTTTCTCTTAATGTTGACACGATACCCTTTTCTTCTTCGTTTTTTTTCACGTTTCACAATCCACACCTTTTATTCATTTTTGCATACACTTTAATTATTTACAAGCGATAGTTTCAAAAGAAAAAAAAAAAAGAACAACCATAAATACCCAGTAAAAGGCCAAAAAGTTAACAATTACAAAGAGAAAAAATAGTTTGAAGTGATTCTATAATTATTCTTAAATTATATTTAATATAATTTAAGCTAAAAGCCAGAAATCTTTGTGACGCTTAGTAGTGATCAAATAGCCTCCATGCTTTTTGCTCTTCCTTCTTACTGCAATTGCCATGCAATCAGCATTTTGGATGCAGTACTCCACAGTACTACCACTTGTCAGTTTACTGCTTGCCCACATCATTATAAGTCTCCATGTCATTGATCTCTTCTTTTGGCCTAATACTAGAAGGGCTACCCCTTGTTTCTTTGCTTCTTCCACTATCAGTGGCCCTTTCTCTCTTCCCTCCACCACTGCAGTCTCCACTTGTATCTATAAACCATCAATTATAAATTATGCTAATTTTATCGTACATAAGAGGAGAAAACTCACAATATATAAATTCGCTTTTTTAACTTTACAACAAAAAAAAATTATGAAATTAATAATTGATTTATATTAAATTAAATTAAAATTGAATTGAATTAATTTTTATTAATTTTCAAATTTATAAATGTTATTTCACTTCACTTCAATTTAATTTTTATCTTTTTTTTCATTATTTTAATTTGAAATTAAACATTTTAATTTATCTCAAATTAAATGAAATAAAATATTTTTAAAATTCAAAAATTTAATATTAAATTAAATCAATTTATTAATTTGATTTAAATTTTTAATTCAAACTTTAATTTATGCGATCTAATATTGTTCATATTTTATCTTGTAAGCAAGTATCTAACTCTATCTATATTTTACTTTGAATGAGTTATAATTATTTATCAATACTAATAATTGATAAATAAATAATGTTAAAGAAATCAGCTATAATTAATTATTTTGAATAACTATCAATTAATAAATACAAAATAAATCATAAGAACTACTAATACTATTATTATCCTTCAGTTCCCTTACCATTAGTTCACTAATATTTATTATTAACAGTTCAATTATTTAAATTTGTTAATATTATAATATTATACTTATTCTTTGTTGATGTGTTCTTACCTATTTCATTGATTTTTCAGGAAACAACCTTAAAAGTTACTCTTGAAATTATTTTTTAACCCCTTAACTATTACTTTTTAAAAATTAGTCTTGCAACTTTTAACAACCGCACTAAAATTAGACATAGAACAATTGAAATAAATGATAACTTAATTGGATGCTTTTTCTTTCAAAGATTAAAGTGTATGTGACATGTCACAAACTTTTTTCATAAAACTTTTTGATGTATTTTGTAAAAAATAAATTCATAGCTTCAGCTAAGAGTAAGCACCATTTTAATTTGATGTAAAATCAAATTTAAATATAATTTAATCATAAAACTTAACAATTATTGCACCAAACTTAACCTTTGTTTATTTTAATTCAATTGGTTATATTGCTCATTTATATAATAAATTTTCATTATATATTGATATGATTATATTTATCGGAGATATTGAATGATAATTATATTTTTGGTTAAGATAATTAATTTTTATGAAATCAATATTGTATTTTTGAACTAGGATGAAAATAATGTATATTTAAAAATCTGGTCAAAATTGATAATTTTTGTAATTAGCATAAGTAAACTAAACTGAAATTCAATTTTGTTTTAGGGGTTAAGAACTCTAATAATAATAACAATAATAAAGTTTTCTTCAATTAAAAGGATGCCTTTATTTTATTATTCAATAAATAATTAAAAAACTTACCCTGTATATAACATATTTGCTAATTGGTTGTCTGAATTTTCTGATTGGTTTATGTTAGAACTCGGCATATCTAATTAGGAAGAAAAGAAATTAAGCTAGAAGTTGTTGAAGAAATTACCTAGTTGTCATGGAAATTACTATAACGAATCCATTAAGATGATGACAGTAGACTAGTTAGTTATCCCTTTTCAGGATCTAAATGTTGATATTCTTCTGAAGAATAAGATTTATATAAATCTGGTCAAATGAGAAAAGATTGAATTCATTGCAAATGGAGCCCAAACCATTATGTCTTTGAATGATAATAGATGAGGTGTAAACAACAATGGTAACATGCCAAAAGATAAAAGTTAAGTCAAATTGAATACCCACCTCAGGTCTCCTCATCTGGCTCAAACTTTTCAAGGAGTTTACAAGTTGATAAGCTCTTGGAGGGTTTTCCTTGCTGAATTCTTCACCATTAGTACCTGTTTCAAGCATTATCTCATCAAATTGTTTTTTTATATGCAAAAAAGATTAATGTGTGAATGAAAACGCGCATATTTCAGAAAAGAAAAAGAAAACGGACAGAATACGAGAGCAATAATGCCACGAAACCTTGTTTATTAGATGGCTTGGTAACATAAAGAAGAATAACAAGGTCCTGGCTTTGAACAGTATGAGAAAGTGCCCACAGGAGAGCTGCTTTAGCTTCAAAACTTGAATCAACAACTATCATGATTTTCCTCCCAATAACCATCGGTATTTTCACTCCATCCTCACTTGATTTCTCTTCTCCACCAGTGTTTGTAGAGCTTCCAGCAGCTGAGTTCTGATCAGACGCCCTTTCATCTTTTCTAGCAGCAGAATTCGCAGCAATCTTCGACTGTATAGGTGGTGAACGAACTCTGACATGAGGTCTGATCCTGTTCAAGCAGAAATTTGGCAGTCTTGCGCCTGCCTTTCCCATCTTTGTCACTATTTCAGAGATTGGTGTTATGACCAGTTAGAAGAAGAAGAGAAGAAGAATGTATAGTAATAATTATGCCAATTTCTTGAAGGTGCACTAAATTTCAAGATGTTGGTGATGGACCAGTGTTAAATGATATCCATGATTTGCTGCTTTCTTTTTTTTTTTTCTCAAAGAAATTATGTGTTATTTTTCTTCTCTTCTTTATCTTTCTTTCTTTTGCTGTATAATCATAGCCAGGTTTCTTTGGCTCTTTTATTATTTTGTTTTTAATTTTTCAGCTGTGGGGGCTGTTGATGAACGTGCTCGTCATACAATTTGCAGACCCAACCATCACTTTTATACCACCTGTGACATCTCCATTTATAATATCCTCTGTTACATTTTATCAAACCCTTCAACAAGTAATTAATACCTATCTGTCGATATTTGTTTATATAATAATTGTCTATAAAATATTTAAGACAACTTTGAATAAATATTACTAAATCATTGTTTTCATTATAAAAATTGAACAGTTAAAAATTATTTTAAAAATAAATTTATTATTGCAATTAATTGATTATCATAAAATATATTATTAATTTTTATGTTTCTATCTTTTTTCATTAATTATATTTAAAATTATTTTAGTTTTGACTATTTAATTTTGACTAATTGGGTTCCAGATTAAGAAACTTAAAAGATTAAAATATTTGAAGGTATATAATAAACTTTTACCTTTTTATGTTTTTGGGAATGTAACTAAATATTACATATATAAAATAAAATAAAATTTCAAACAAATATCGATTATGTCAATAAAACAAGACCTACAATGTTAGAATTCTTATTGGATCATTAAGATAAAAGGCAGAGTACGTGTTTGCAAATAATGCATAAGAAAGTATATGAAATACATTTCCCTTTTAAAGATTTTACTTGCAATACGAATCCTTGTAACTTTAAACCATACCCAAATTTCAGATAATGGAAATTCATAAAACAAAAGCTATTAATTTCTACAAATTTTCATGTAGAAACAACGCATACATTTAAAGCTATTAAATCATAATATATATAGTTCTCATCTCTAAGTTCTTCTTGTACTACTCCTACTACAACTAATAATATGGCATTCAAAAAAAAAAAAAAAGACAACAAACACTAGTACTACTTTCTAATAATAATAACAATCATGTGTGGTTAAATCAAATCGGAAACAAACATTTAAGAAAGAACAAAGAATAGGAACAAGAATTTGGTCATGATTTTGTTTAATTTGGTCATGAATTTGGGCATGAAGGGGTAACAATATTCTTCCATCATCCACCAACTATATTTTAATTAATGTTTTTATTAATCAGAATTCTACCTTTCATTCATTGATGTGCCATCTGCTCATCCGAATCTTATTCATCATTTTTGATGAATTAAACAAATTGTAGCAATTAGTTTCGCAGTTCAATTGGTTTTTCAAAAGAATATATTATTCCCAATAAAAGAATACTAAGAAATACAAAAAGACAAATACAATGAGAAACGAACATTCTTTAGCTGGGATTAACGAGGATGATTTGGTTTATAAAATTTTAATATATATTATTAAATGTATGCATTTTAATATATATGAATATTTGATAATTATAGATATTTGAAAATATATTTTTTAATTTAAAGGATTTTTAAGTATAATAAAAATAAATATAAGATATTTTTGAAATGAAATATTTGAATCATCATATAATATTATATTTAATATTTAATATTTATTTTTAATTTTAAAAATAAATAAAATAATCTATTAAAATGTTTCATTTAAAAAAGCCAAATCAAATGAATCTCTAAATGTTTTTTTTCCGAAATGAGGATAATTAATATATGGTCTAGTTACGTAAATTATATTATTTAGTATTGTGCTATATTGACAAAAAAAAATATTGTGCTATCACTTCCAACATCACAAAAATGCTAGAGAAAGGTGTGTGGTAAGTACTATATATATATATATATATATATTAATTAACACGTGGATTTAAATATACATGATGATGGTAAAGGAACAGAAAAATAATTTACAACATTTTTGTAATGTATGTGTTTGTCGACCTAAGACCTTCATTAATGCTATGTTTTTGAGCTCAAGAAATTTAATTTCTTTTGTTTTTGAAATATTGTGGAATTTGGATTAGTTGTCGAAAACACAACATTCTTTAATTAACTTATCTTTGTTTAGTTTAAGATCATATGCATACATATTCTTTGTATTTTTTATTGACCCAAACTCTACAAAGTAACAAAAAGACTATTAAATTATAACTCTAATATTATATTAAAATTAATAAAAATGTTATATGGCTTTTGATATATAATTAATAAATACATTTATCTTTATTAGTCAGTTTATCTACCAATTTTAAATTCTGAAAGCATATTGAAACTAAGAAAGAGAATATAATTGCGAATGGAATATTTTACTTTTTTGAAATCTCTTTGTTATATTAAATAGTAATACAAAATTAAAAAAAAAAAAGACAAAAGAGAGAAAGAAAGAAAGAAAAAGAAAAGAAAAGAAAAAGGCGGTGTGTAGTAAACGTGGTTCTCACGCTAGAAACTCATTATTATGTAAAAAGGATAGAGATAATAATTTTCTGTTGTGCAAATTAACATAAATTTTGATAACTTTCATAAAATGACAGCACATTACAGATAAATATTATTACTAATATTTAATAATTTTTTAACATTTTATATTATGTTAAAAAATAATGAAAATAAAATAAAGTATCACAACTTTTAAAAGCTTAGACGAATTGATACCATCTTTCTATCTTGGATTCAAAGAAATTAGTTTCCTAAAAATGTTACCAACAGAACTTACGTTACGAAGTCAACCTCACTCCTTTATAGATTTTGTTAAGTTAAAAACCGAAAGAAAATCACAAGGTGTGTTGTTTAATAATTTTGAAAACATTTTTATTATTTACCAACGAAAGAATAGAAATTTTAAATATGTCATCCTCAGGGATAAGAGTTTTTAAATTCGATTGTTAAAGCTAAAGATTCACCAACCTACACAATATAATTAGTTAGTTAAGAGGTCCTTTCAAGACTTTTAACTGTACATTCCATAAAGTGCAATCTGATTTCAATCATGTTCTTGAATCGGGGATTAGAGTTTCTTCTTGGGATATGTTTTTTTCTCGCAATTGGAAATTCTTATGTTCCATGAAAATAGAAGTTAGTTTCTTTTTAAAGATCAAGAGTTGACTTTAATTAATATAGAAACTAATGTATAAATGGTATTTATTAAGAAAAATGATATATATATTTAAGGAATGAATTTTAAAAATTGAATTTTATATCAAGATTTGAGTTTAAATTTGGTTAATTATGACTATTACTTTGATATCATAGGATCAATAAGTAATGATGGAAAATGCTGCTTTCACCTTGTGCAAATTATAACTTTTTACCATCTAATTAATTTCTACCACATTATTTTCACCTCTATTTGAATAATTATACATGAACGTAAAATTTTACCTTTCTTGTGCATTAACTTCAATATCACACTCTACTCATAAAATATACTTCTATAAAATGATTAGTAAATATCATATAATTAGGAATTCATTAATCACCTTATAAAGTATCTATGAATTTTTTTTATTTTGAAAGAATATATATGGTTTATAAATGTAATTTTTAATTTTATTGCCTATGGCTTTACATATTCACCTGCTTGTATAAATATACTCACAAATCAAGGTATGCTATCAAACAACTACTACACTTGTTATCAAATAATATATACATGCAACCCACACTACGTAGTTTAATGTAATAATTGATATATAAGCATAAAATATTTTACTATCTATAATTATATGATGATAGTTACATAATAAAATAAACATCCACTAAGAATATGTAATACTATCAAAAAATGTATCCAAAAATCATACAAAATTTGAAGTATCCTAACTATGTTGGTATCTCAGATCGAAACGCTCCTTCAAACTACCCTAACCTACCAATATCAAATAATAAATATTGAGTACAAAATTCAATGGTGTCTAATAGTAATTGTATTGTAAATAAAACTCATTTTCTTTTTATAATAAAGATAATTAATTAATAAAATAATTAACGAATAATTATAGCTATACATATCATAAATAGAATTTTGTAACTAATAAAAATATATAATCAATAGCAAAATATCATTTAATATAATTTCTCTATTAATAACTCTTCAATCCATATATTACAATCATGAATCAACCACATTTTCATTATATATATAAATATTATTGTTATAGTTTGCTATGTATCAATCAATGCAAATATGTATTACATTTCTCCATTCTCTATCCTTTCATTATTTCTATATCATTTTATTAATGTCTGTCTTTGATTGTGCATAATCTATACAATATATATTTTCAACTATTTATTTTTCTAGTATATCTTTATCTCTTTTGTCTTTATATTATATCAATATATAAATATATTAGTGCATCCCTTATACCTCTTTTTTAATAATATATAAATATACTAATGTCACCCTTATTTTGCCTTATATATATGTGTGCATATGTATATATATATATATATATATATAGCGCTTCCCTTATTTTTCCATAATATCTTGTTGATGATGTATGATGCATAATTTTATCATGTATGACGTTGTCTCAATTATAAATTGATAACATTTTAAAACATATTTATATATCACATATATTTGATTTTAATAAATAATAATCATAATATTCATAATATTTCATGATGTTATGATTGTATCATCAAGCCTTTTATTTTACTTATAAATCTCATTTACTTGTCAATTAATATTAGATACAAACCTATACTTGCTTTGCTTTTATCCTTTTGTAAAATAGGGTTAGAGATCCTTTTAACATCCTCGCTTATTAAACATAAAGTTTTTTTGACTATTTCAGCTATATAAATTTCATAAATATCTTAAACATCAACATTTCATTCTGAATACTCTCATCCTTATCTTCATAAAATATTTTCAATCTATTTGACTTAATGTGCCAAAATTATATGCAATAATTTTGCTTTTCAATGAATATTTATGTTCAACTTAATTTAGATTATATTTTCATTTACTAAGTAATTGACAAGTTGAGATCAAATTCTATTAGTTACCATTTAATCCATTCATAGACTAAGAATACTTTATTGCAATTAAATATTATTTCACATATGCATTCATTAATATTTGTTAAAGTAAATAACCATCAATTGTATGCTTATCAGCATATCCCACAAGCTTGTTTGTATAGATGATCCCTAACTAACTTATTTACCAATTTAATGTCACACCCGATTAGTGGAACATGCTTCTGTAAGGTGATTAATAAAAAACATATAATTAGAAATTCACTAATCACTCTACAAAGGACTTGTAAATTTTTTTTGATGAAATATACCGAGTCCTTTTTTTGTAACTATTTATTTAATAACCTGTGGCTTCAACATCACCTGCAGTATAAAATTTTCATAAGATAATTATGGCATGTCATCCATTAACTATTTCTATATAAACATTCTTTATACAACTTATATAAGCCATACACCAAATATTTATAGCGTCTCTGCTAAACTTACAAGCATAAAATATTTTACTGCTCGTAACTATACAATGACAATTGCATTAACAAAAAGAACTTTTGCTAGGAATATGTTATGTTAACAAAATTACATTCTGAGGGTCATATGTAACTGTAAGAGTAAGGCATCCCGGACGCGGGAGCCCTGCACGCTATTCGGCGTGAAATGCCGTGGTGCTTGCTCTCAATGGCGTATCCCATTTTAATTTTGAAAATGATGCATTGAGTTTATTAATGGAGTCGCCACTAGTTGTTTTTGTCAATTCAATTGAACGACTAGACAACCAGGAAATAAAACCCGGGCCTTCCCGTGTTGGAAAGCGGCCTGAATTTCTTCAGAGAATGGGTTCAGGATTTCAAATTTATTCGTATCCCATCTTATTATGTTCACTTTGTTTAATTTCAATGAAAGTTCCTAAACACACAATTAGGTTTAAGTTTGTTAGCATACTCTTACATGGCATAGGGCATACAAGGAAAGCAAATCACATATAATAAAGCATAGAGAAAGCGTAAAGAAAGCATAAAATGCA